>QYTT01079512.1:0-23392 GCA_006980735.1 Dasypogon diadema
TTGGTATATGCGCTCGTATCCTCCGCGTATCTCCAACAATGAGTATGCAAATTAAATGGATTGATTAAAATTCGATGTCCTATTTTTATTATCTAAATGAATTGTTATCGTACCCTTTACTTCTATCTTTTGGTTACATTGGGCGGTGTTCTTCGGGAAGATACTTAATGCTGCTAGATACACAGCAGCAGATAAAACACGTCACTCCCTGCCGCTGAATTTAATTAGAATCATAAATTGGCTTTGATACGGATAGGTAAGGAAAAGGGTTGAGATGAACACGATGCGGTGGAGTTTTTTTTGGTACTTAAATTTCTGAGGATTAGTATAAGAAACATTTGTAAAGGAGACTTTAAGGTTAGAATCCAATGTAGAAATCGATAACCATCGATTAATTATATTTATTTAGAAAATTCTATTTCACTGCTGGAAAAATGGTTGAATTTAAGATTCGTTTATAAAATTGGTTCAATTTCTGAAAGGATTTGTGTCCTTTGGAATTGAATAGAAAAATCTTGTTAATCCCTTGTTAACTATAACAACCAAATGCAAGTTACAACCAACCAACCGCTTTGGAACATTTGTTAACAAGCCCCATGAATACACTAATTTTCATGTTTTGTATAATATAATGTAGATATTTATCTGAAGAACTTTTTAAGTTTACCACACAAAAGAGCATAGGGTAAAGTGGGAACCTTGGGGAGTGCCACAAAAAAGAAAGTGGATTCTTCGAAATTCCATTTTTTTGTGAGAATGGATAATCGATCATCTATTCGTGTTGGGTCAAAACACTAACAGAAAGTGATAATGAGAAAGAATACAGCGCGCTATTAAAACATAAAGAAATATTCTGAATACTTATGGCTTTCCTTCGATATCTTACTTCTCCCGATTTTGAAAAATTATTCAAGGTCAAAATTAAAAAATTTGACCTTTGTGGTCAATTTGGATTTTTGGTCATGTAGATTTTTTGACCCTCTTTCAAATAAATGCTTGGTCGTTATCCTGTAATGTCCCTGAAAGAATTATAAGGATTTTACAGATTCAAAGGACATGCGATTTTTGAACGCCATTTTGAGGGGAGAGAGTAATTTTAGAGAGGAGGTCACTGAATAAACGTTGATCAGGATACTTCAAGGAATCGATTGATATACCGCACATCTATTAATTACCGGATACTCTGTTGAATTAACGACTTGTATCGTTCTATTAAACATACACTATTTCTAGCTAAGCGTCAATTTTTTTAAAAATTTGATAACCTTTTCAAATCCAAATACAACCAATTAAGCTTCAAAGCAACTATTTTAACATGCAAAACTGGTTGTTATTTAAGTATATTTGGTTATATTTGAATTTTAAAAAGTTGAAAATTTGTTTGAAAAAGTTTACGCTGATTTCGATTTATTTTTTCCAATTTTTGAAAATGGCGGTTTTGATTTTGATTCAGTTGCCACTGAATTTGATTTGATTGATCTGGTTTTGATTTGATTGATTTGATTTTGATATGGTTGCATTTGAAGTGTAAATGGTTGCGTATGAAGTGTATGAAATTTATTATAAATCATGATTGTGCAGCTCACTAGGAAACAGAAAACATTAGGGAAGTGACTTAAGTGTTGTGTTCAGAAAAGAGAGCTAAAGAGTAAATGGAATAATAACAAACCTTATCATAGAAAAAGAGTACAAACAAAAGATTGAGTAGGATCCTTATCACACAGTTGTCTGAATTTTATAAAAAAATAGTGAGAAAAGAAAAAGAAGAGTTGCAGGATAAGAAATCAATATCTAGAGCAATTTTGGAGGAATGCGCTTCATCTATGTAAAAATCAGCAATGATGGAATATTATTGGGAAATACGTTCAAAATAGTATTAGATCTCTTTTTAAAATGACTTAGAAATCAGCTCCAAAATATACTGTGAAAATAATTCCCAATATTTTCATTTAGGGCAGTTTGTAAGGAAACAGCAGGAAAAGAAAGCAAGGCGCAGTAAGCGTTTAACTTACAGAAATTAGGTTTTGAACATGTTTTCAATATAGTTAACTCAGAAGGGTGGACTTATTTCGATTGAAACAGTACTATTAACTCATTCTTATTTAAAATGATACATTACTTTGTAATGCTGAAAGTAATTGATAAGCCATTACCTCCCTAGGACATCGCTATGTAAATTTAATCTATTATGTCGTGCAAAAAAGTAGTAGATAGTAATCAATGTTATACATTACTTCCTCGATATTGTAATCATTACATTTCCTACTGCGGACCTACTGACAATACACACTTATCGTCATACTGGATTGCAACTATTTATGATTTCCATTTCAAATGCGAAATTTATTGTAATTCGCTTCAAATCATCGAAAAAGTACCGTAACTAATAAAAAGGTATAAACCCCGATTTTTCAATTTGTTCGTTTCCCAAACAATTCATTTTTTCAGGACATAAAGTATAACAAACCTTAATTCTTTTACCATAAATGCATTTAGTATTTCTGTTTAAGCCTGGTAAGAATCCCCATTGCTCCCAGTGTGTTATCGGCAATAAATTGCAGTGGCAATCTTGTAACACTTACATACATTTTTCAGCATACCACAAGTATAGAGTGCTACTAATCGTCGATAAAGCCTATTTCTTTAGCGGAAAATATGACAGAGACAAACAGGACTCAATTAGACTTGATCACCACCAAATGGATAACTATATTTAGCCAGAGTGAGGCATGGCGAAATATCAATCATTCGGCGACATTTATCACGTGTGTATGCAAAGAAGCTCTGCACACTAAGGTGTTGGAGAAAATAACTGCACTGTGGCATTAACTGGAGTTAGATGAAGTGTTTACGCCTGAAAGCAGTACAACGGAAAGATAGGAAGCATTAGAGATCGTTTCAGGACATCACCTCTTTTAACTCGTCACTGATCATTATCCACCTTTGATTTACTGCTCGTCTTGAGTGAAGCTATCTTTGCAGTTTCAACGGCGATAGAAGTAACTGCTGACAGCACTCTGGTAAGAATGGTCATGGGTCAAGTCGAATCATCGAACGGAGTTTGATTGTATCATCAAAACAACTTTGAGAACTATCATTTCCGATGTGTAATTGGATTCAATTATAACCCTTAAAAAACTTGAATATCGACTCTGATGCGGGTAAACGATCAACGAAATACCGCTCTAAGTGGGAGCATCACGCATTACCTGCCACATTTATATCTAGAAAATATCACCCAACAAGCGAGCGGCTCAAAAACTGATTGATGAAGATCAATTTATCAGGGAGACCGATGCATGTGCTTATCACGCAATGTCCAGACTACAAGAACAAGATCGGCTGAGATATGACGAGGGATACTTTGTGGTTCCGGGCGGTTTTGTGTATATTTTATGCCATATGTCAGAATTGGAGGTATTTGTAAAAAATCGAACAGAATCTATCGAGTTTCCCTGGGGTAATTACTGTTTCATCGAAAGCTGATAATTAAAAAACCATCAGTGAGCAGACCAATCCGTCAAAGTCAGCGAAAACCGTGAGTTTATTGCTTAGAGAAAATGCTGAAGGGATTAGGCAGCAGGCAATCAATGGATGCACGGAACAAATTATAATATAAGAATTTTGTTTTATTACAATTTATTGGAAATTTGAAGTAATTGGTTTTAATATTGAGGGAGATCCACCTTTCTGTGCTTTAATACCCACTTTTTTTTAATTCAGAACAAAAATCTGTGTTTTCCTGAATGCAGTATAATTTTTTATTTTAATGGGATTTATTTGTTATTTTGTTTATGTAGAGAATAAGAAATTATTTTTGAGAAATATAACCGAAGAGTATTGATAGTAATAAATAATAACAAAGTTGTTTATTACCTATTGTGAGCAATTCTATATGGTTACAAAATACCCTAAACTAAAACCAACCCAATGAGCTAAGTCGCCTGTCTGGAACTATCTGTTTATCCTTAACGAGTTTTATTCCTGATACCAGCTGCTAAGCCAAGAAATGTCTACTTGTATTACTTGTCCCTGGAAGCTAATGATTTTTATTATATATTGTAATGGACGGTCATTATGAAAAGATGTATTTCAGCATATAATTTTGTATAAGATCATTATCTTGCATATAACTTAAAGAGTAATATTATCGAGGAGATCATTAATGTATGATGAAAAGAGTAAAGGACTCAGCGGGCAGCCTTGATTGATGCCAGAAATTGTTACAAACATACCTGAAAGTGCGTTTGGTTGTGTAATTCCTGCAATATCTTCAGCATTACAGAAGGCAATCCAATACACTTATACCAAAAGTCTTTTCGGTTGAAACCAACAAAATCACAGTGCAAACCTAGAAAATACACACACATATGTCATAGTGCCTTTACACCACTGTAGATTAATAAGGGACCAGATTACGTAATTCGATGCGACCTTATCAATGATCAAACTTACGGCGGAATTTTTTACATTAATTCCTAATTGGAATTTTTAACTTATTCAGATCAGAATTCCACTATAAGTCCGATCGGCGAGAAGAAGGAATCGAATTACATATTCTGGCTTCAGGGTGATCAATGAGCAGATATGTTCGATTGCCGAAAAGTTTTTACAAAATCCTGCATGGCCTTCCGTAAGGACCCCTTTCATATCCAGCCAAGATCCGAGCCTGTTGGGAAGAAAATTCGAAAACAGGAAAAAAATGGACATGGAACTTTTTTAAACACAATAAAACAGAACAGATTGATTTTGATTGATTTTGATTTTATTTTGAAGATTGATTTCGGACAGGTAAGAAAAGCTTTGGAGAATGCATCAGCCGATATTTATATAGTTATTTTTGAACATATATGACTATATATGACGTATATGACTTTATATGACGCATATGACTATATATGACATATATGACTAAATTAGAGATTTTAACCATTTGAATTCGTCTTGATGGTTAGGTATCACAAGTAGGGATTGATTTGCAAGGAATCAGATCAATAAAGGCCATTGTGTACTAACTTCTTCTGTAACTTCTGAGGGAGATTTTAAAGCCAGAACAGTATCATGGATGAATTCCCTGACAATAGTAATACTAGGTTAAATTTTTGGAGAAGCAACCTTATAGAATAAAACATCAGAAATGACGACCTTAAAAGATGCGGTGGAAAAGCAAGCGCTCTTATCAATTCGTCTACCTGAAATGCTATCTCTTGAAACTCCAGATTGTCATTTACGGTGGTATTAGGATGAATCCTGAAGCAAAAACGCATCGAGAAAGCATAGCGGCCTTCCGAAACACTCCATCGAAAAACGAGTGGAGTAATCAGTCGATTTCGGGAACGACAGCAAAGAAACATGTCGGATCCGAAAGCAAAAAAGACGCAGTAGAAGCGCCTTGGCAGGGCGAACTATTGTTATTGCACGGCTGCACACATTCTTCAACTTTTGTCAGCCATTTTTGCCTGTATCTGCGAGAAGATAAGGGAAAGGTTTCGCAGACCCATCAAGTCCTTCATATTGGGAACTATTGCTATTAAATATATTAAAGATTTTTTCGTAGTGTGGGCGAGTAAAATATTTTTTTACTGAGTAAAATGCATCTAGAAAATAAACAGCAAACTGAATTGTGATAGGATCTATTATACCTTATGGTTTCTAAGTCTGTCGATACATAAAAAAAATAGTCCGGATATTTGAAAACAACTAAATCCCAACCATCGTAAAAAGCTAACGTGCGATAAAAAAATAGTTTCTGCTCTTTTCTCTAGAATTACAGGATCCATGAAAGAATTCAAGGCTTAATACTACGCTACAATAATTAATCCTTTCATACAGCCGAGGTAACCTTAAAATTTGGGGAAGAAAAAAAAACATTAAAATTATTGAACATCGACTTTTTTCACTCGATCTCGCAATGTGGGATTTCTGGTTATTTTCCATTTCAAAAAGAATTTTCGATGTAATTAATTAATGCTGGTGGAAGCTACTTTGAACACTATTAAAGATTAAAGTTTCCTAAGTTCTAACTCATACATTTTCCTCTTATCTCAATAATTTCGGAGTGGCCATTGTATTCTCTGATGTCACGAATCTCATATAATTTTTTATAGCACAACTAATAACGTACGAAAATTAAAATATATTTCATTCTGTCAAAGGCAAATACTCCAATTTCCTTTCCATTATTTTGCATTTTGATGAGTTAAGAAGACGTTGACCATTTTTCCACACATATGCCAATCAAACAAGGAATGACGAATAGATTTGCGGTGACACTTCTAAGCCTTCATTCCGACGTTAAGGTTTAGCACTCTATGTCAGGCCACATACAAGGGTAGATGTCATTTGTTTATTTGTTCATTTATTTAATCTGAGTACAACAAGAACGATATATCATTTAAGGAAAGGGATAACGTTGGTTTTGATATCCTAATAAGATAAATGAATTCCTTCTCTATTTCCTCTCTCTGCAACACGAATCCTTTCACTCTCGTATGTGAAGGTGCCGTTGAGCCCGCAACTATTAATCTTTCGGCCTAAACTATTGACAAACGACTTTTTAATAGAACATCCCATTTCATCCTTTTTTGCAATCGCAACTACAATTCTTGAAATACCTCCCCCATCCGGCAATCAAAATGGAAAAAGAAAAGATGTCGACTGGATAAGGTTTTCTGTTTTAGTCCTCTTGGTCAGCCAGTGAACGTCAAAGGAAATAAGTCGTGCACGTTTATATTCAATACGATGCTATATGATATCTGAACCAACTGCTGGACAATGTTAAGAAAGTAAACGGCTCACATAGAACACTAGAAAAAATTTATGATAACTATCGGCAATCAGGTCCAGGTGAATTAGTCGTCTTTGCAGTATACACCGCGGTTGGTCCATTATTCACGTTCGGCGACAAAGGAATGATGGAGTGATTTCAGGGGAATTAGTTGGCTATTACACGGTTGACCTGTTGAGTGTTTTAAAGCCTTTTTGTTAGGTTTGTACACGGTGAGAAGTACAAACCTTTTCCAGGTGATTGAATGGTTTGACTAGGTCTCTAGCTGGGAAAAGCAGTTCTGAAAGAATAGATAGATGTGTGTAAGTGGGAGGCTGACAGTTATTGATAATTAAAATTGATTTTTTTTTCATTCTAAGTGAAAGAGCTGCTCTTACCATGGTTTCAGTGGAGACTAGTTATAAAATTCGATGAAAGTATGCATGGCATGCCTTTGATTGATATAAAAATTTTCTCGGCAGATATACAAAGACCTAGTTTTATATTTTAATATTTAAAGAAATAAATTAAAAAGAATTATGTGTGTTAGGAGGGAAAGGAATTAAGTGGTATAGAAATAGCAAAATAATAGACTAGATTCACACGATCAGAGAAAAGCAAACAAATACAACTATTACATAGACAAGATAGAATTATAAATTTTTTAAGAGTTATTTAAAATAATATTACTTAAAGTATGTTTTAGTCGATGGTCAAGTTGATTTGGTGTGTGAAAAACAGGCGATTTAACCGAAGAAGTTGGCCTAGCTCTCTGGCATATTATACGTACTCTAATACTTCGAGTGCAGAATAATAAAGTTATGATTGGAAGTAATTTATTATAGTCCCAATTAATCAACAATTAATACGTAGGTTTTTCACAAAATACTTCTCTATATGATCCAATAGAATTTTGAGACATAGGATTTCTTGAGTAACCCTGACGGTATTTTCCCCCCAACCACCCCCTCACCCTCTTCTCTGTTTTCTGAAAAGTTGTAATTCGCTCAACCTTCCTCTTCATTCGGGTGTTTTTCCTATTTTTTAAAAACTTTTGTTGCATAGAAAGGCTTTTTCTTCTTCTTTATCTAACACCGAAGGCTCACCCTCTGGCTTGACCTCTAGTGTATAACTTCAAAAACTATTGCCAAGTTATTCGAAACCTTAGTTTGTGAGGTCCTTTCAGTACGGGTTCATAAAAGACAAATCAACCACAATTAACCTTCTAACTATCGCATATTTGCCATTGAATCTGGTAAACAAGTAGATTGTATTTTTACCGATATTAGTTACCTGTACTTAGTTTCTCTGGCAGTTTTTGAACTGGATTTCGTCTTTTATATCTAAACGTACCCAACGAGTCCTGTTGAGTCCAGCTGAGAGCCACATTAGGTGTACCACAGGAAAGCCATCTTGGCCCACTGCTGTTCATAATTTATATCTCTGATGTATCTTTGATTCCATCTCATTCGAGAATTCTCTGTTATGCTGACGATGTGAAGATTTGTCAGGTAATTTTTAATGAACTTGACTGTTACCTATTGAATTCTAAGTTGGAAGCTTTTCAGAAGTGGTGTTCTGTAAACAACCTTCCTTTAAATTTTACTAAATGTACCGGTATGTTGTTTACAGGGGTCTTCCTTGTTTAGAGGAAATAAAACCAAACAGCTTGGAGTTTTACTTTATAGTCGACTTCCGTTTCAGGATTATATCGAAGCAAAGATAATGTGACCTTGGGCCTTATTAAAAGATGGTTCAAAGAATTCAATAGTTTGTTTTTCTTTAGTCCTATATTTCAATACGATAATACTTTCTGTAATTCTGTATAACCGAATTGAACTTATCAGTGAAGATTTATAAGGTTTGCTCTTCGTGTCCTTCCGCAGAATAATTATATTTTTCTTTGCTTTCATATAATAATTGAGTCTGATACTTTAGAGAGTAAAAGGAATTACTTCAAGACTGTTTTGGCATTCCATTGTTTACAGGGAGCCACTCATTCTTCAGAATTACTTTTTCCAATTTTTCCATCCCGACTCGCTCTTTGAGGCGCCACAACTCATACCATCGAACTAGTTATAGTTCTAATGAGCCAATGTCGTGTATGTCCCGTCGGTTCAATTCGTCTTACAGTTTTACACTTGTACAAAGTCCAGATAAAAGGTCGCCTACATTAAAATTTTTAGAGAAATTTTAGTAAATTATTGAAAATAGCTTAAAAATTTTAATCCATTTCACAATATCCAACTGTTAAATAGCAAACCACAAAATAAAATTACCTCACACGGCAACAGTATAATGGTTTATCCCCTTTCAATTTACATCAAGCCCTTAGATTCCTGCTTCAACAGAGACATCTAATAAATAATTTTCCGCATCTCCGACTTTGCTAATACAAAAATCTGCGATGACTTAGTACCGATGTATAGCACCGACCTTTTAGACGCCCCCCATAATTCTCAGGGGTGTGATTTTAATTTCACACAGACGAACTCCACAAGGCGTTTTTTTCTCACGAAGATTAATAACGAACCGGGATCAATCCGGGACTCACTCTTGTTCACCTTAATTTCATTTCATTCGTGCCAATGTTAGGTGTACGGGGGCGGGTTGGACTGGCAGATTTCGCATCAAAATATCTCGTAGGAAATTCGTCTTTTTTTTTTAACTCCCCACACCCCGGGCGCGAGTTGTGTTGCCAGTAAAAAGGGAAAATTCGATCTCATCTTTTACTCATACGCAAGAATGGCTTAATAAGCTTCTCATCATTCCTCCCTACCGGCAGCTTGCTCTATCAAGTCATGTTCCCTGTGGAGCCTGGGGTACAAGTCAAACGTTTCACGATTTGTCTGTTCGTCGGAGATGAAGACGTGTGCACGGGCACTTGACTCCACTTGGGTACCAAAGATTCACCTATCCATCCAGGCATCTATCCATCGAAGCATCCAAGATCTCTCAGTTTTCAGGAAAATGAAAGAACTGAAGGAAACGTGCGGGAGGCATGAGTATTTTTCCAGGGACTGGGCTGGGGGGTTGAAATGACTGATTTCAATAATTCTGAGGGATGAGGAAAGTTCGTTACAGACGTTTCCTGCTCAGGGGAATGGGGAAAATTATTTTAGCGCGAATTATTTTTGCCATGTACATTCAAGAAAAGAAGAAGACGAGGATGAAAAAAATGAAATCAAAACGAGCAGCAGATTTGAACTTTCACATCACGTGGTTAAGGGCTTGCAGATGGATGGGTTGATGGAATCTGAAGGGAGGTCTGGGCTGTTTGTGCGGTGGCTTCAATATTTCAGCCTGAATTGATGTGTTCGCGTTGGGAATTTCTGAACTTCTTCACCCTACCTAGGTTTGTGCTTATGCGAGTGTGTTCGCTTGTTCTTTGGAGCATTCAAGAACTCAAGGGTCTCATTTTTTCAACCCTCTACCTTTGATGTTCTTTTACCGCTGGGTATATGAGTGATTTTTTCCTTTTTGCTAATGAAATTAATAAATGAGTCAGTCAAAGGGTGGGTGTGAAAGGCGATTTGTTTTTTAGTACCTACGCCAGAAAAACACCAGAATAATCAAACAAACTTATCCACTAGCGAAGGATACCTTAAAAAGAAAACAATGTTAAATTTGATCTGGATTCGTCTAGGGAAAATAAAAAAATATTAGTTCAGTGGTTTCTGTAAAATTTGAAAAGGTTTTCTTCGGAAATTTAAACAACGAAATTTTATCAAGTTTTAGAAAAACTCGTAAATTTTATAAAAAATATAGCCCTTTATTATGTAAACCATTTTCTAAGAAGATTTTAAACAATTACCGATGTGGTTTGAAAAAGTAAAACTGAGGCTTCATCACATCTTTTGAGAATATATAATATTAACCTATATTTTGTCAGACTTTGTGGAAAATAGACAGGCCAGAAGTTATTGGTTGCAATAACCGCTATGAGAGAGTCCCGAAAAATAAAATAGTTAACCGTTGCCCTATTACTGTTGAGGGATTCATAATAACAACCCGCATGAAAAACACCACCTAAAACGAGTTTAAAGTAAATCAATTTCAAATCCAAGCTTTAGATCTTGTTTTATTGATGGACTTGCCAAGCCACTGTGAAACACGTAAAAACTCAGTGTTAAAAATTGTGGCTTACTTGCAACATTTGTCAGGTTAAAATCCCCAATCTCCTTTTCGCTAAAATTTCCCTCTGCTTAAACCGTGTTGTGTGCATCATAGGGTTATCCCCTTAGCTTAGGCAATACTTAAAAAAACCTTCTTAACTGCACTAACTCTATATCAAAGAAGGTATAGATCCGGTTAATATGGGGCAAAAGGCTCTTGATTTTAATGAGTTCTCTGTTAAGACCAAACCCCATTTTGTGTAAAATGAAGGGGACGAGGCCAACGTGGCAATTGGACTTATTATAGCGTCGATCTTACCGAAAAGAGATCTTCCTCTAAGGCTTAGGATCTAAGAGTCTACTAAGATGCTTCCTAATCAATTATCTTGAAAATTTCAATGCATAAAGATTGAAGATTTCGATGATATCGTTCTTTGGCGTGAGGAAAATATCGGGCCAGTCTAGAAACGGAAGATTCTTCTTTTGGAGCCACCTGACCTTAGAGTATGCTCTTACGTTTTTATTGCTGTTAATGTTTTTTTTTTTGTTTGGAAACAGCACTCATTTTCTCTCGTCTTAATTTAGTATCGTCTTTTCCCGTAATATGATCTTTGTGCAAAATTAAGCTATAAATTATTTTTATTAGTTCGGAAAGAAATATCTTTCAGTTCACTAGTTATCGCCCACTTTGTTTACAATTCATTTTCTGTTTAGAAAAAAATCATAATAATTTTCTGCATCACAAAATGTGCACACCTTAGGCTACATACCAAAAATTATACTTTCCTCAGGAAAGTGTCCACCTCCCGAAAACTGCCTGCAGATATTTTCTCCATTTCTGGCGGATATCGATTGTCCTGCAGACAAAAAATTTTTCTTTTTGCTTTCCACGTTGGCGATGCATTTGTTTTGCCGGTGTTTGCCGACAATTCACTGTAATAGGTTCCTCTGGGCAAGGACTAGAAGGATAAATACAAGAATAACAAGAAACATAACGGCATAAATATCTGGGATTGCAGGTGCTCACATTGTGAACCTGGTATAAAGAGGCGATAATTGAAGAGGTGTCTAGCCAAAAATAATTGGTCGAAGTGAATTATGAATGCTGAACTTGCAGAAAGGAAGGACCCTTTAGAACAAAGAATAGCCAACAAACAGTACTCGGCATTAAGAGTTTCCAATTCAGCAGGATAATTAAAACTGAAACCAGGAATTAATCGGAATTTCGCAAAGACTACTTCCTCGTCCGAGGAGTCATTAATCTCATCGTTACTGAAAATGTCACAACACAATACCTGCGACCGTGTGCCGTATCCTGTTTCATCTTAAATGTTCGTCTAATAACAGGTTTTTAGCAGACAAGGGTTGTTTGACTTTGTCTGTTACGAAATTATGACAATTTCACTAGATGGAGGGGTGGGGTGGAATGGTCATTGGCTTTACTCGGTGGGCAGATGGTAGACTTTGAAGGGTGGTAAATGGGTAAGTCGCTTTGAATATTCGAATGACAAATAGATTTGATGTGACATTTTATACTAATCCATTTATCTTTTTTGTGATTAAGTGAGGTATTGGATACGAGAGAAACTGTGCTCGCTGATGGAAACAATTTTATACATATACTTGGGGTTTTGGAAATTTCTGATATTCCTTTAACATAATATGTCATGGGTGAATGAGGAGTAATTAATCATTTTCAGTGGGTGAAAGTAACATATAGAAACAAAATGTGATATCTGAAATAATTGTTAATTTTTATATCATATAATATAGCATTATTCGAAATACACGCTATTTAGTTTTTAAAGGGGATGCAAACTTGATTTTATGTCAAAGATATTTCTGAAATTTTATCTAAGTCATCAGCCGATAGTGAACAACATTTTTGGCCGATCGTTGAACCAAACTGCTATCATGACAAAACTAATAATAATTGGTAAAAAGTAGGAGGCTGTAGCGACCCATCACCCCAAACTGGACCAGCGCAGACTAAGACTAAATACGAATCCACTGGGTCAAGAATATTTGAAGAAGTTAAGATTATACTGCTCTCGGTCAAATTAAAGGAAAAGGATTACAACTTTTTTTATTTAGAAAAGAGTTCATTTTCTGTTTTTCTGAGCACTTAAAAGCAGTTTTTTTAACCTAAATAGAAAAAAAAATTGTCATTACTTTTGGGGGATTGAAGTGATGGAGACGGTTAAAAACCCCTTTCTAAATATCTTATTCAAGTCTGCAGTGATTCCAATTGTGTTGTTTTTATTACTCATAAACTCACTGCCAAATCTAATAATAACAGCGAATAACAATTAAAAATAAATAATATTCAAGATTCAAACAAGGAAAATCTGAACGATTCTGCATGAAATTTTCATTCAGACCTATACAAGGCATTCAGATATCTCCATGGCATAGCACTAGGAGTTTACATATAATAGCGTGTGCATGTGAAGATCACCTGATCTACATTATCGACACGCGCATACTTTTGTTTTTTTAATAAATAAATTACGGAAAATGTAAGTAAATACAAAGTTAATAATGGTTACATTGATAGGATAGATTACTTTTTGCACCTCATTTTCTCTTCACAAAACCAAATATATTCTAGGTAATATTGATCTCTTCTTGCATATATTTAGGCGTGCATTAGTAAATTAATGATCTATGTGCTTTATACTGTAGAGTGTACAGTAAATTTAATCAAGTCAACTGGAAAACAAACAAACTGAAAAAAACAAAAAAATCTATTAATACTGGTATTACGAAAAAAAATTAAATTTCATCCTTCTGATCATTTTTCACTAACAGAACGGGAGAAGTCAGTCTGCGAATGCAGGACGAGGGGATGTTGAAAAGTGTAATTCAAAAGCAAGAGGATTTGATATTTGGAGAAATAGATTAAATATTAATACGTGTGTGGTATCAAACGAAAGAAGACAGTGACTTTGTAACATGGGGCAAGTACTAGGAATTACTATCATAACATTAGATTTGCTTTTTTTTAAGGCATTGCCTAAGCTCAGGTGACAACCCTATGATGCATATAGCACAGTTCAGCGGAGCGAAATTAGGGAAGAGGAGATAGGAGGAGGAGATACTGTAAAAAATCAACTTCAGAGCTGTACAGTATTCGAAATTAATTCCCATATAATTCGTACTCTATGGAATCTAAAATTTTTAATTCCACTTCTTTCAATTCGGGATGAGAATTACTAAGTTAAATCATTATTTCAGGTAATGATGTATGGAATTGCCAGCGGAATTGAAAAGTAATTCCGTAATTACAAGACGATTTTAATTTTTTAAATTCTTTTCGATTCGTGCAGAAAAAAGTAATTGAGAGATTAAAATCAACTCATAATTATTAGCTAATTCCTCCTCAATTCCTTTGGAAATCTCCGCCGAATTGACGGGGACTTGCAATTCTATACATTATTATCTGGAATGATGATTCATCTTAATAATTCTCATTCTTAATTTAAAAGGAATGGAATTAAAAAAAATGGAAGAAAGAAAAATAATTTTTTCCTGACCGAAAATCAGGCTCTCAGCACAACCTCTATACACGACATATACTGAAAGTGCTTGTTAAAACTTAGTCCTGTTAATTGTCTTCCCTTCAATGGCTTTTTATAGATACAAAAATATTTGTAAACGCTGCGTGACTCATATATTTTGACCTTCAGTAATCAGAAGAGATTTTTCGAAAAAGGTTTAACCTTAATTTTCACCTAAAAATCGAATAAAATTCCTCAAAAAGTATAAATTTTTACAAAAATGTATTTTACATTTTCATAATTAAGTCGCATAAGAGTACGAAGAACACTTTAATAATTTTCCAAGTGTTGAAGAATTTATCATCCGCGTGATCACCCTCCAGAATATCCTCCATTTACCCTTTCCATTCCAGAGAATTAACTTTCTTCGCATTATCAACCCGAATTCGCTCTTTATCACAAATTCAGCGATTTTCTCAGTTCAGTCTGCTTGAAATAGGTGTCATTAGCATATACCCCGCAAATGAACTTTGAAATTACACACTTGCATAGGCACCCATCAGAATGAACTGTATCCAACATATATCCAAATCTACCATCGTGAAAGAACATCCAAAGACTTAACATCCCAAAAGTCAATGATTAAAGCGGCGTGTGGGAACCGGAAAAGCGACGAAAGGTGGGAATCCTTTTTACTTTATATAAAAGTCTTCACAGCATTGTCATCCTTGAAAATGTTTAAATTCCGAAAGTTACTCCCATTCTGCCATGTTAGCGACAATATTGTAACCCTTTTGCAAGTATAAACCGACCTTGGTGGCACCTACACTATTTCTGCCATTTGGATGAACAGAAAAGCTGCTGGAGACAGACTTTCAGTTCCAGAAATGGAGCAAATGTACTTCCTGAATTCCTCATGCACGTTGATAATTGCCAGAATGAAATTTCGTGTAATTTAGTGTCATCGAAGCATAAAATCACCATCCTCCCTTACCCTGAAGATTTTCACCTTTACCAGCTTTGTGAAATAACTTCGTCAAATTTACTAGCAATCAACGTCTTTCTCTATTTATTTATTTTTTTCAGATTGCGTTTTTAAATATTCCTGTACATAGGATAAATGTGCAGGTCTGCAATTTTTATTGTATACACTTTTAACACGACATTAAGTCAATCATTTTATTTACTTGTGTGCAGTATACCTCAAGTAAATGCGAGTTTATATGACATTTTTTCTACTTGAACACATTCTATATTCAGACGTTAGAATCAAAAGTTTGACTGGTGTTGGGCTGATCCTGTTACCAGTATCCGTACATTCTCTAAAAATACATATAAGAGATGATGACTTTTTTTGAGACCGATACGGGGGGCAGGCAATTAAACGTTGTTAAATGGGACCCTCTTATAAAAATGGAATAACTGGATAACTGCTTTTTTACAATCAATATCCAACCACGGGACTAGTTGTCAATGATCTCGAAGCTTTTCCATAAAGAGGCATTGAGTAGACATAGTCAACGGCTTGGAGTATACATATATTTACGAACATAATTAATAAGTATCCTGCAAAGTTACAGGGTAAATGTTTCTTAGGAGGATCAATTTTATGCCTACCTACCTACTAACCTTTACAAATATTTCAGTAGAAAGAATGTTAGGCAGACAAATCTGAAATTTTTCTGGAAAACATAGTTATTCACCTGAGATAGCTTTAGTGGCGCAGTGTGTACATATAAATAAAAAAATAAGTTTGTCAATCGAGGCACTTGAATATAATCCTGCTCGAAGGACCAAATATTCGGCAAAGAGAAGGTTATTAATTGACAAATGAACTTAAAAATTTTACTGAAAACCAATTAGAAAGTATTTAAAAGTGCAATGACTTCCGAAATGCTGCCAGGTTTTCAGGTGGTGATGATACCGAAGGAGTACCTGACTCCTATCAGAAAAGGAATTTGAAAACTCTTTATTTTTCAAGATTTTGTTTGAGCTGAGAGTAGTTTATAAAGCACAACTCAACCCAAAGAAGAAGAAATTGGAATTTGATTATAAAGTAATAACTGATGTGACGAGAAACGTGTTTTAAAGCTTTTAATTTCTAAAATTTGGAATTAATTATTCCATATAAAATTTTATAATGAATAAACACGGGTATAGAAGTGGCACATAAAAATCGAATCATTCAAATTTACTGTCCGAAAAGTGGTCACTCGTGAATCTCATTTGAAATGCGAGAATTAAAAGGAGATACGAATCACCCTATTATACCTTTACAGGGCCATTAGGGTCTGTGACATAAAGCAGCCCTTACAAATTGGTGCCCATAAATTACAGACCAGGACATGAAATTGGCAACAGATTATCGATACCATAATGTGCCACTGATATCCAAACCGTCTGGTGATGTAATGGACTTCAGTGGGGCAAAGGATGGAAAAACTGCCGTCCAAGAAATCCAATAACTCATAAGATTGGAAGTAGTCAGTATTGTCGCCTTTGGGTCATTAAGGAGTGTGTGTTACTGTTCATTAGGAGATCGTCTTTGCCTTTTACTCTCAATGTTTGGTCCATTACAGATGCGTCCCTCGGATTGTCCAGACAGCCACAACACCATGGGACCGGGAAGAAGCAGCTAATGTATCCTTTTCGGCTATTCGGAGAGATCAATGCTCGGAGATGATACATTATGTTAATAAAAGCCATACAAGATGGGGGCGATAATGGTTGATGCTGAGAGCTTATGATTTAAGAGGATAATTAGATTCTTCCTTGCCCCTGTGATGTTTCTTTTATCATAAGTCGATTATGGATTCCCTGTGATATGATTTATATATTTTTATTCGTTTGTGGCCGTTTGGTGCGAGCAGAGATGAACATGAAAGGGAATTTGCAGAGTGGGAAAAATTCTGTATACTTGGATGGATGCGTTCGATAGTACGGGGATTCATTATCCCGGACTCATAATTTAAGAGTGATCAAATAAAGTGCTGCAGAACTGATTTCGAATTAAAAACATTCGCCCTCTTGGCTTTGAAATCGCTGTCAACAATGAGGGCTTACCCGGTTGCCGGGTTAAATACAAACGCAAGGAAACTTCCACACAAAAAGAAGGAATAAGACGAAGCTAACTAGAAAGAATCAACTTTCCCTAACGACGATTCCTACAAGTGCAATAGCTATCGCTGCACAGCGTACTAACCAGACCACCAGCCACGCATCAATGACTGTCAATAGCAGCAGGAAATATCACGTGCTAAGTCGTAGCGTTTTTCGTTTTTTGCTCAACTTCCCATGATTTTCCAGAAAATTTCAGGACGCTAAAGTCTCTGCCTCACCCAGTACCCCATACCCTGATAGTCGGGGGTCGGGTAGGCTTCAATTATTTCAATTTCTGCTGTCAAAAGAACCATCGACATGCACTGTAACGGCATTGAAAAAATTGCGCCAAAGAAACGATGTCAAATGAGGGCAGATGGATACAAGTTTGGCAGTCAACAGTCAAATGACAGCTATGGTATTACTGACTTTTCATCGTGGTTGAGGGAAGGAAATGATACTGCCTGTTGGATGGGCATGAAAGGAGGCCTCCGTCTGGCTGGGCGGTGAAGTAGTGGGTTATTGCTTTCAGTGCGATTCACCATGATTAAAAACGATGAGGATCAATGAGGATACGATACGACATAATTACGCTCCCCTAATGATGTGCCTTTTCTTCGCTGGGACACGACAAATTCTCAAGTACCAAATTATCGTTGAATTCAGTTTTTTATGTTTATCCTCTCTGGCGTCTTGATTACTCCTAAGGACTACTCAAGATGATGCACTGTATCGTCCCTAGTTTGCCATCATCGACTAGACGGTTATGAATGATATTGACAAGTGGAGAGCGACCTTAAAATGAATGCCATGTGAAAAATATATAAGATAATGAAGTGACATGCCCATATCTTGCAATTATTAAAATTATTTTAAAACAATCATCGAAGTTCCTTAATGTTTGAAGAATTTTACTTGTTTTCGGAAGTAGTTCTAAACCAAGAATTTACATGGAATAGATATTTGGATAGATACATTTGGTTGTGCTGCACTTACTGGGCGGCGCTTAAGGAGGATTTGTTCAAACAAAATACGGAGAAACAAAAGCCAAAAGCATTGTACAACCTTTGAAGCAGAAACGTTCCAAATACTTGAGTACGCTGCCATGGCTACTTCAAGCATACAAATGGTATCAGTGATTCAAGAGGAGAAGACTATGCATCCGGTCCAACAAATTAAATTTTTTTTATTTCACATAAACCTTAGTATTGTATGTGAAGAGTAGGGCAGACCGGCGCTATTCGGATCAGACTCGAATAACCTCTATACCGGGGTAGTTAGAATGGAAACTTGCAGTAATTTGGGTCATCACATGAATTCCCCGTGACCCGTATAGCCCCGATCTCCCCTATGGTATGATATATGGTCAGACAAGCAATACGAAACCGTAAATATAAAAATTCTTTGCTTTTGTGACGTCTTTTGTATTGTACATTTAATTATATTTTAACTACGGCAGCATACCCCAATATCTAAGAGGCTGCAAAAATTATTCTAGTACCAAAACATAAAAACCGTTCTCATTTAAGTGACTTCAGACCCATTAGAACTTCCATTTTTTTTTATTTGAAAGACTAGTCCATGAAAAAATAAGCAGATTCATCTCTAAAATAATAAATTTCTCTCTTCTTAACAGCTTGGGTTTGGAAAGGGTTACAGTACACTTGCTAAGAGTTTCTGACAATATTCGAAATAATATTGATCTTGATCACGTCAAAATACTTGCGTTTTTGCATTTCTCAAAAGCTTTTAATGCAGTTAATAATAATATATTACTTATCAAGCTAAAAACTCAGTTTGGATTCTCTACAAATACTTTGACTATCATGAAAAACCGTTACCAATGTGTACAAATATCTAATATATTTCCCGATCCTACATTCCTCAGGGGTGAATTTAGAGACCACTCCTTTTCTCATTCTGTATTACTGATCTTACTACTACTGGACTTAACTGTGATATTGTGAGGTATATGCTGGCGATGTTCAATTATTTAGATCTAACCCAAAAGAACAAATCTGTAATATTATACTCCTGTGTGATAGTAATAGAAAACTTGAATTTATATGTCAGGGGGTTACGTGCAACCCCTTGCACGGGGGGGAGTCAACCATTTCATTGTTTGTGATTCTTATTCTAAACTTTTCGAAATGTTCGTCGGACTTTTAGATCAGTTTGAAACTGAATTGGTAGATATTAAGTACTTTTGGGTTGTCTTATTCTTCTTTTAATTGCTATATCCATTGAGGTTATATTTCTTGCGGCAAGATTCAATAGCGCCAATCTACCACAGAAATGCTGTTGAGAGATGCTGCCGCCGCCACGTGATCAATGCAGTAAACACCAGCTTCGCTGCCTTAGCTAGTCTTCGACACATCAACATAGTAAAAGACTGCGGGAAACAGTTGACTCCTTCGACTCCACAATGCTCACTTTATATAAATTAGAGAATGCATATATACTTTTAAAGTATAATCCGTATGGAATGCCAGGTGCCTATGCGCACTAAAAGATTCATCATTAGCTTCCAGATGTACACCTTTCGAGCTTTTCGTTGACATCCAATTCCACCTATTGCACTGGCTAGAGTTTGCTGCAGCCACACTATTAAAATTCATGGAATCTAAAATACATATGGTTTTTTATCAATACTACATGCTTGGATTGTGGACTGGTTATTGACAGACACAGGATTTCCACAGAAATTTTTATTCAAAATTCTGGAAGAGATAAACAAGGAATAGTCAACGGCTAAACCGAGCAAGTTTTTAAAAAGTGTATACTTACGGAGATACTTCACCATCTTCCCTCTGCGTTGTTTCCAACCACACTCTGATTAAAGAGAAATGCATGCAGTAATAGCTGCAAATCTCGTCCAGCTTTAAAAGTCAGATTTTTTCCTAGAAAGTAATCCCTTCTTCTTTAAGCTTCCATTGTTCTTTGCGAGACGAGACCAAATTAATATTTAAATTATTTGGCAATCAATGAGCCATTTACTCTCCCGTTCGGATGTTATAGCCATGCAGGCATCCTCGGTTCTTTAGCAAACAGCAAATACCAACTCACATGACCGAAAATTACCCCCGGCAGTGTATGGCATCCAGGGTGGTATGAGCAGAGTATGAAGGCTTCAGATATTTGAATGTTTAACAACATAAACCGAAAACTATTTAGAAATTTCCTTTGATCCCCGAAAACATTTGTTTGGGACAATTGTTGATATTTGAAACTGAAGATTCCTTGCAACACGCATATATGTATATAGAGGTATAGGTAACAATACATGTTTAGGTGAGCGTAATGCCCCTTTACCTATTTCGAGTAGGATTATTGTTCGTATCGTTGGCACAAGACGGCCAGTATAAGCCGTCAGGAGTGAGGAATACAGTAAGGGAAAATGAGTGAACTATTTGTACCTTTTGCCCTTTTTACTTGTTCATTTGAAAATTAGGTTGTGGAGATGTTGTGTGCGTCGGACATAATCAAAAAGGAAACATTTGAAGCCCACTGCTTCATAGAAGAGGAGTGTTGTTCACCAACAAGTGCCAACAGCAAAGTATCAGTTACAAGGGATGAGATGGGTGAGATGAGCTTGTGGGACCCAACTCAATTCAAATGAACACTGTTTTGTGGTCTCTATTTAATGAACATAGGAAGGCGCTCTAATATTTGCCATTTGGAGAAGTTTTCACGATAAAAGCTTCTACTTGAGCGGATTTTGGATGAATACATTCTTCTAATTCGAATACTGGCAAATATTTACCTTTTATTGTGATCAGTGTAATGGATATACCGGTTCCCTTCCCTCTCTTAACACCCGTAGTTATGAATCTCCTTTGGTTTTGTATTTCCAATCAATCATCGATTTAACGTAACACGATGGGTTCAGCGGAAGGCCACATAACGCTTTTACTGGAAAATGGTATTAATATCACTGAGACTTTTCTTCATATTAAAAGCACCAAAACGCTTAAAAGTCCCTCTAAAAGTTCGGTGAGTGGCTCAAAGAAAAACGGGGGGAATTTGAAAGAATTCATAAATTGCAAAAACTCTTTTAGACAATTTCCGAAATATATCCTGGCGTATTTCTAACAATATGGAGGGTGAGCTTCATAAAAAATCATTTTATAGACAGATATGTCTCGTTTTCCATATTTTATCGCATAAATATTGAATAACACGATCATAAAAGGAATAAACGCGGGTTTCGCGAAAAAAAAGAACCACCCCAAGAAGATGGCAATTGAATCGTGGGGTGGCAGAAACCCCGTTGGGGGCCTGGTAACAACACTGATGCATATTTCAGTGGAGCACTTAATTTTAAATTCCGAACAGACTGATTTTCACTTGAGCCTCCTGATAAGCGCGGTGTTCCGAAGTCACTTTCTTTATACGGCTTTCAAAGTATTTTCACTTTGGGAAAACTCGCTCCGAAGGTTTTTCATGCATTCATTCATTCCAGCACCCTCCTTCCTATGTTAGATATTGCTTTTCGCCAATGTTATCTGGAAGTCAGGGAAGAATTGCGTTCAATTTTGTTTTTTTTTTTTCTCGTGTATCTATGAGTTGGATTTTCCGACATCTTCTATGATTACAAAGGGAAAACACATTTCAACAGGAGAGGGCATGAGGACTTGCAAAATTCAAACGTTGGTAATGCGTCAATATGCCGTGCCAATATTCATATCCGTAAATTTCCTTAATGGGCCTATGTCTGCTGGGGATTAGGGATGCGATGAAGTCATGCTGGTTCGTTGGCTTTTCTTTGTTTTCCTTGACTTTATAAGGGATTCATGTGATTCACAGGATTTAAGGGCAGATTAAAATTAAAGCAATTCTCTGCGAATTGATGTTTCTGCATTTTTCTTGCCATTTCGGAACATGTCACCCGACACACAGGAAAACACTAAATAAAATTCTCAATTTCTTGCATTCCATTAACTTCAGCCAGAATTTCAATTTAATTTCCATTAAGCCACATGTAAACAAGTTACCCTCTCACACATGTTGGTATTAAATTTTGGAGGGTAATTGAACTGCCTCAGGTAATTATTGTTGATAATTGATTTATGTTTACATCAAATAGTTGCCCTCAGGTGCCAATAGCTTTCCACACAGTTTACGGACGCCGAGTGAATCTGGGCAGCACAGCACACCGTACCTACCTCGACCAATTTATCACTTAATTGACAATAGTATCACCGCAGTATCAGCACAGTGGACACATTGTTATTGTTAAATTAGATCGTAATTAACTGTTGATAGCCCGTTTATTTTTATTGCCTGGTATTGCTGATATATGTTCACTTTGGGGCGTTATAGCTTTAATTATGAGCAATTGATGCGTGGGAAAAGCAGCTGAACGTATTCATCGAGGGAATTGATATGTGGCTGAAGTGCACAAATTGAAAGTGACTTTAGCATCGACATCACCACTTTTACGTGATAGTAGAATACAAATGAGGACGTTTAAATTTGTTTTTACGTAATAGGGAGGATTTTTTAAATGAGTGTTATTGCATATTTTCTCTTTTGTTCTGTGAATGAGGTTGAACATGAACCCATTGAAATTTGTGTTTGTCTTTAAAAGCAAATAAAAGGATAACCTGTTGGACCATATCGACTTATTTTCAAGGGTTAGATGGCTATTGTGACAACGATGCCAGAATTAGATCTACTACGTCGTACCAGGAGCTTTCCTATGAAATTTTAGGAAGTTATATCAAAAGTGTCCATCTTCGAAGTGGATTTCTGGATGCGTCTTATGCTGAAGCTAGAAGCCTCTTCTAGATACTTCAAGAAACAGTTGCCTAACAACATACGTCTTTGATTTTCGGCGTAGTTCGCTGTTCATAATGCCAATTTTGTGTGTTTGTTCCCTCGTGAGATAGTGGCCGGTATAGATCATTTTG
>QYTT01079513.1:15089-28521 GCA_006980735.1 Dasypogon diadema
TGATGTTATTTCAATGGCTGTCACTTTATCTTCGGCTGACATCCGGGTATTAAAAGATCGTTAAGTGAATCTTAAATGGTGATTACTGATTTATTTCTGTAGTTGACTGCTGCGATTAGCCTATAATGGGCCTGTCTCACGTATAAATTAACCGGAAGACCGAGGAATTATATTACTTTGTTGTGAGAGATTTAAGCGGGCAGACTATATCTAGAAAGAGACACTTGTCTGGCAAGTCGGAAATGATTTAGAGGATGATGATGAAAATTGCAAAATAGGTCTAAAAGTGGAGTTGGAGTGCTAATTTGCTTGGATAGGAGGTAAATAGATGTCTAAGGTTTCTGTGCAGGCAGAGAAGAGAGTTAGTTGGCATATACCGAGATGGAGACGGTAAAAAACAGCCTCTTACAAGGCTTGGCTTCTTTACCATATTTTCACCGGATACAATTAATTTTTTCAATATAATTTAGAAACCTGGTATTGTGTTAATGAGATACATCCAAGTGGAAGGTATTTTACTAGCATGTGCAATTTCTGTGAGAAAAACTGAGTCTTCTAGTTGCTTGCTTTATGAAGTTTATCTTGATCTTTTGGCTAGTCTCAAGTAGATCAGAAATTTTATCTCATTGGAGTTTACAGCAATAACACCCAAACTCTACTCCGCCCATGTTGAGCAATGCAATTTCTATTGTAAACAAATGAGTTGCTCCTACTTTCATGAAGAGGTAAGGTATTTTTTTATCGGTAGGAAGCTCTGGCACTTCATTGCATTCTTTGCAATAGTAAAGATGTGATCGGTCCAACTAAGTTTGTTGGATATATAAACCCTAAAATGGAGACGAAGAGAGGTGGAGATTCTCGGGGCGAGCTACCATCAGCTTCGGTCCGGTGGCTCTGGACACGTTGAGGTTCGTAAGTACTTTATAAATCTCGCGCATGAGGAAATAAAGTGGCCCTTGATGAGTGTTGCACGGGGAGGATGCTGATGAAGTTTTCGCACCTAAAAGCAGCAAAATTATTTTATGATCTGAATTGCCAACAGATGAGGTGACATTAACTGAATACTTTTCAGGATTATTTGTTATGAACAGATCTTGAAGGTTAGCATTATGTGTGAGAGTTCTCTAGCTGCGGAGAGTTAAATAATTTGCAAAGTAGTCAGACGTGTCTATCCATCAGGCTTCTGAGAAAAGAATACCTGAGCCACTGAACATAGTGAAGACATCTCACAATTTGATAATAATCTACCAGTAAGCCCTTAAAACCTAATCCCTTTCACACAAGGCAGGAAATATAGTCAATTTGCTTTACAATCTCTATTTGAGCATCAGATTGAACTATCCACACACACTGAACATTTGACTCAAGATGGCATGGAGAGCACTTATTAAAGAGTGTTAACTTAGACACAAGAACAGTGTTTTTTTGCAGAAGGACCTTTGGTGTAGAGGATAAAACCGAATGTACACTTCGACCCACAGTCTTATACATATCATCCCAATGCTTTCCCAAAAAGGGATAGTAGGATCCTGGAGGCTACGACTATGGCAAAAATTACGCTAGACAAAATTGTACTCATTTGCAATTAATTCTGCACCACAGAAAATACTAGTATAGAAGACTACGCGAAGAAAACTAACTCCACTCTGAAAGTCATAACTTGCCCAAGGTCTTTTTACACTGCCCAAAAGCAGGTTTTAAAGGGTTTGTCAAGCATCAAAAAATTAGTTTCTGTATAGCGCAACAAACTACCCACTTATCAACAATACTTATAAGAGTACCATAGCTGATCTGAGTAGGCCAACATGAAGAACATCACAAAATATAATTGAAAAGTGGCTCGTTAAGCAAAAGTTTGCCAATTTACTCTGAAATGAGCTGTTGTCGAGCCTCCCCATCAGATGAATGGAATGATATTCCTTTATGGCAACTAACCACAGAGGGTTGTGGTTAGTGCTCGTTCACAAAAAGTATAAAATGTTGTTTACCTGGCCATCAACCATAAGATTTGTGTCTCGAATTCATTCAAGACGAAACCACAAACGCAGCAAAGATTGCATTCGCGAGCAAATGTTGAGGATATTAAAATGACGTCAAGTGAAATGTTAAGAAAATTTGTGGCATTCCTGAGAAATCTCTCTGCCTATTTCTACTTTAATTTGAAATTTAAATTATGTAGTAAAATTCGTTTCAAGGTGTGGACATTTTTTTTTAACTATTTCTCCATTATGGATGGAAACTTTAAAATTTATAGAGAAAACTGGTAGCTCCTGTTCAAAGTCATAATTACGGCTGAAATACCGCATGACCTAGTTACCTGAAGAAATTACTTCCCTACGTGGAGTCCCGACGTTCTTTTACCTCAAGAATATTCATATCTAATTCCCCTTACGGACTGGACTCAATTCCATGCAGGAACTGACAGATTTTCATTACGAATTCATAATAATTACTCAAAGTTTAGCCGTTTTCTTCACAGATCCTATTCAACTCTTTGCTTGGACTGTGGTTTTCATCACGGAGACCGCCACATTGCGGCTGGCCTTTCGAAATTTCATACTTTGATTAATACTCGCCTGAAATCAACGGCCTTACAAGAAAGTTGAAAAATGTGTTTTTCCGAGTTTTTGCCCCCAATGATCATAAATTATGAGCTCCGGGTAATTTATGAGTCTAAACGAGCAATTATTATGCTCGTCCGGCTAACATGTTTTTCTGTTATACGGAGTTCGGGGCGAACGTCGATTGTCTGGTTGTTATAGGCCTCAATTTAACTCACGCAAAAATCTCATCGGTCTTCCTTGAAATGACGCGATATATCAATTAGAGGCTGACTTTGCCGGCTGAATATGTGCGTGCCTGGTGTGGACTGGAGCACAATGTACGGGTTTTGTATCCCAATCCCAAGTACTAACTATATAACATAACATAACCGGCAAAGATGGATGTTTCAGAGCGCCTCGAAATGCGCCAATGCTCTCCATACTATACACACACGCCAGCAGCAAAAGGTGAAGGGAATAGCATCGAAAGCTTAAGCAGAGGCAGGTGATAAATTTTAATTGAAATAATTGACAGAGTCCGTTGCCGGAAGCATTGATATGGTGGTTTGTTCCCATGTTTCATTTCTCTTTTTCGGTATCGGGGTATGGAATTATAGCGTGGATTCCTTCTGTGGCTAGTTAAGTGTCATGTTTTTAGTGGTAGTCACGCTATCGTGAGCTACTTAAGAAGTTCACTTCCAGTATGCAGCCACTCATTAATACTGATTAAAACGTTATAATTTGTGAGCGGAGGGAATAGAATTAAGATATTTTCGTTCAATGGCTTCAGTGCTCGTTTCTGAAATGGAATTCTTCTTGTAGAATAGGATGGGGAAGCAAGGAAGTCGATTTTATTGCAGGTATTCTTGTCATCATTGCTCTATCTTCAACGAATTGAAGCTATTAAAACGCTAGTTTAATCAGAATTAAACCAATTTATCTGAAAACTAGTTAAGCAGAGTATATTACCACCTGTGTGGGTATTTTAAACAGTCACACTCACAATCACAAATCTTCGAAGACTATTTTATCGGGAGTATAGGCAATTCTTTTATTCTTGCATTGTAAAATTCTTTCAGTCACTTAAATTCTAAATAGAAAGACTCAGTTTGATGAAATCACTCACCTGAAATACTTGAGGACAAGAAAGGCTCGCCATTTACCCAGGGACAAGGAGAACAAATCCTCCTTCTAACTGAAGGCTTTTGTTTCCCTTTTACCTCTGAAATCAATGGAGCGCTTCCAAATGCTTTCTTTAGTGTTTTTCTTGCAATTGATGTTTATGTCAACAAAGAACTAAACAAAAAAAAGTTCCACTTTTAGAAAAGTAGTTTCACTCCATAAGAAATGTTTTGGCACAAAAAGAACGCAATAAAGTGAAGAAATATAGACATGTTCCGATTGCATTTCAAAGTGCAGGAACTGGCTCCAGATATATTATTATATTTTGTGGTTCATAAAGTGGTTTAAATTGTTACAAAACTTGGAAAAAATTCTGATAGCAGCGCATTTGTAAAATGTTCTATAATAAGGGAAAAGAACCGGGAGGTACTTACCAACATTTTTCATTATTGCTGATCAATGTTTGCGTAAAACAACACTAAAAATATTGTAATTGTATAGAAGTAAACTTGATACTTTCAAAATTGCAAAAATTTTCGCTGTAAATCACAAAATCATGCGCAAAATCACTTCAGAGGAAATTATGATCAAAATTGAATAATTGCGAATTTTTACTATACAGCTACACATTTTTACAGTACATCAATAGAATTGAACACAATGTAACAATTTATCACAAAAGAATCACAGAAAAATGCATTTAAACTACAAAATTAAGGAAATAATTGCAAGACAAATTTCTTTGACATTTCTCAATTTGAAATTCACCACAGCTTTGTTCAACCATCACTTCCGATTACTTGCCGTTATGTTACTATGGTGTGTAGATAATGCAGTTCATTACAAATTGACAAAATTCAGGGTTTGTGTACATGCTGCGTGCGTAACTACCCAAGAAATTTAAATAATAAAAGAAACCAATTTGGGTGTTGTATCAGGCATTTAAAGTATGGACAATTAGATTAGGTTAGGTATAGAGGCAACTTAATCTCTGAAATCCTGCTAACAATGCAATCATCGTCAAGTTATTGTGTCCTTTTCTATCCTCTCGATAAGATCGATTATTGCCCTTAAAAATAACTCGTTAAATTTTTGTTGAGCCAAAAAAATGCATCTAATTTGTAATATTAAGACTGTAAGTAAAGGGCCATAGTAGATAATACGCTCAGATCTTTCCTTTACTTCTTCGGATAGGGAACACGATCCAACATCTGACTTGCCTATGTCCATATCCATGTAACCACGTTAATATAATTTAAGTGATTTTCTGTTAAGATCTCTTACTAGCGCGATTTAAGACGAGACCTCGCTCCGCTAAAAAAATGCAATTGTTTGGCTTCCTACTCTCCAAGTGTACCAAAAGAAGGAAAGGGAGAAAGTTTTGTCCTATTGTCCTGAAGAGGAACTGAATTTTGGTGTGGCTATCACCGATTAGCCCTAACTCGAAATACTAATAAAATGACAGGATTAAGAGGGCAATTGGCTATCCAAGCTGATGTAGAGCCGTCGATATTACCAGCCTCGGAATTTAAACGGAAAACGTGATCCCACCCAACCATCTCTCATACCTCATTTAATATAAGAAGTAGGCACTGAAGGATCCTCTTCCTTTTATAAACGAAAGTGCCATCGTCTTATCAAGATTAACAGCCCCAAATTCCGCAATTTACTCATGCCGTTGTTCGAATGGACTGAGACACAAAGGACGCTTTTATACTGAAAATTGGAAGGACACACATTAGCAAAGCTAAAACATAAGAAATCCTGAGTAGATTGTATTCGGCAATACAATGAATAAGAGAATACTGTAAACCTCATATTAAGCTCTTCTGGATCAGAGAGAGTGTTAAAATTATTTTTCAATATTTCAAGTACAATCCTACACCAGAATGCTTTAGAACAAAAACTTCACTTTCTTTTTCAGCAATATTTGTATACTGGATAAATTTATTGCTTCCACCCTAATGAGCAGAATAAGGGACACATTGTATTTTCCAATTCTTATGTATGCATTACCGCATCAATGCAGTAATGGATTAATTTCCTCCTAGAAACTTGTATTTTTGTTTATCTATACCTCACAATTGCATAAGAATATCCCTCGACGATCTCCAAAGATGTACTTGAAAGGCGTACATACTAATTGTTGTATTGCTTCTTAATAGATTACAATATGAATGCTGTATTCATGCATGAAATTATTAATTAATATATATTGTACATCAACATGAAAATTTCTGGCTGAAATAGCTCTACTTGTGGATATGCTGTAGGCGACGATAATACGGAAAGGCAATTTTTCTTCTTTTTTTTGCAAAACATAAGAATGGCATCATCATAAAACATATTCTGCTAATGCTCAAATTCAGTAACAAAATGTATCGGTCATGAAAAATAGTGAAATATAGAACTCTCTCAATTATTAGAGTTGTGGACCTTGGATTGGAAGTGAAAACACTCTTCGTCAACCCTTGGCAACCCTTGTCGAGTGAAGTGTATTAATGCTTGATCAGGATCAGCTGATTTAATAGTATGCAATATTAATTTTTACTATCTTTTTTCGTATATTTACATTTTCCACAAAAAGCATCCCGTTCTTCACCTTACAAACAAATTCGAAAAATTTGCTTTCAGTTTATCGGGTGGTCTCCAAACGAAAATTCATAATTCACGACAGAGATAGAAAATCGAAGGACTTGGGTTTCTAATTTTAGGTTAAAATCAAAACACCCATGAAAACCAACCAAACATAAGAATTATAAGTGGGAATGTAACGTGTCTGAAACAATATTATATATTTTATAAAATCGATGGATCAACACGTATTACAGTAAAATCACTGCATTAGCCTACCTGTCTCGCAGTGGCTTACATAGCAATCATAGACGACTTAAATTGTCCCAGGTTCCATTAATATCACGCTACTCCGTACTTACACTTACGGAATTACACCTTTACATCTTATCGGTATTTACTCTAAACCGTTCAATATCCGATAAGGAGGTAAATTACCATTCTTGAAATAATGGCAAATGATAGCTGACAAAACACGCTAAATTACTTACATACCTGGCAGGTAAACGCGTAAGCCTTTTAGTTTAGTTGATATGAAACTGTTCGCTTTGCACATTTTAATCGTTTCCTTGTCTGTGAACAGTATGACCACCATTGCTCAGTGTGGTGACACTGTAGTAACCGAGAATAAATGGAATTTATTCGCCGGCTATTTTATTCTCATAAATTACGTGAAAATTGTTATTATTCACGAAGGTAAGCTGCCACCTACACTTTTCATTGAACAACTACTCCAGCAGTGGTATAGTCGCTTCGGGGTACCAGTTTTGCTAGCCACTTATGACCTCGATTATGAAGAAGAAACCTATGATTATATCGAGCTGTTCGCATGGAATGGAGAACGATTTCCACTCCGGAGTACACAGACTCGGAGTAGACTCGTTTTCGATGACCCAGAAAGGTCGAGATCTTTGTATCGAAATGAGCACAAGTTTGCACTCGTTGTAATCGTCCAAAATTTGGATATTTTGGATAAATATTTGCAGGGAAGTGCAAGGAGACCATTTCATACTCCGAGGGGTGTATACATGATTGCAGTGTTGGAGGAAGAGGATGAAAATTGGATTTCTCGAGTAACAGAAATTTTGCGAAAAATGTGGCAGTACTACGGACTGCTAAAGACTACCATTTTCTCCACATGCAATGATGAGGTATGTTTTCTCATTCCATGTCTAAAAGTTGCCAAAAAATCTTATTTTTTCAGCATTACTTTAGATTTCATCCGTTCAGGAGGCGTAACACCTCAGCACCGTTTTCTATCAACACCACAGAATGGGGTGTTCTTGAAAAGTTGAACATGAACGGTCCTTTTCCTAAGCCGGAATATTTGAAACGGTACCCTAGGACCTTTAACGGTTATCCACTAAAAAGTGTATTCTTCACCAGGAAACCTACAGCAATTGCATGGAATGAATTTCCAAAAACTTTCGTGAATAGCTACTTCTGTGACGTTAAGGAGTATTCAAAAGGTAATTTTGCGTCTGAGCGCCTATGTTGGACTTGGGGAAAACTATGAATAATCCCCATTCTTCCACAGAATTGGGTGGTTTCGACGGGATACTATACGGTAATTTAGTAAAGGCCTTGAACTTTACTAGCATAAGATCAGAGGGCGCCTATAGTTTTGGATACAAGGTAGAAAACGGCACCTACACCGGATCAATTGGGGATGTCCTTTATAGCCGTGTAGACGTATCAGTCAATCCTCGTTTTATTCAGGACTATGGAACTTCTGATACTGAATTCCTTCGTTCAGTTTTTTACGACAAATTCTGTATAATTGCCCCTAAAGCTGCTTTGATCCCGCAGTCTATGGCAATATTCAAGTGCTTCAATCCATGCGTATGGATCCTCATAATCACATCAATTTTACTTCTTGGGAGCATTTGGGAATTTCTAAAGTGGCCAACACCCAAGAGACGGGTTAAAGTATCCAAAAAGTCGAGATGGGCACAAAATTTAATAGACATGATCGTGATTATGACCACGGGGGTGACTGAGATGCCGGGTGGGAATGTAGAACGACTGTTCCTCAGCGGGTGTTTATTTGTTAGTTTAGTAATTGGGAATACCTTCCAAGGATCCCTGATAACCGGCTACACTACGAAATCATACTATAATGACATTAACACTTTGGAGGAACTAGACGAGTCCGGATTAATAATTGCAACGGCTTCAAAATCCTTGAAGGGGATGTTTGGTGAAAATCAAAGTGCTCTAATTCAGTCCCTCCAGAAGAAGTTTATTTTGAAAATGCAGGATACTCTCAACAGGACGGCTTATCAGCGGGATACTTGTGGTGTGGAAAGGCGTTCGGATTTTGCATTTGTGAAGGTATGTAACAATCCCAATACCATCATAAATATCCGAACGGAAATACTCATAAACAGTTCTTTATTTTTAGGAACTATTCCAATCTCCTGATGGGACTGTTCTACTTCACGCCATTCCAGAATGTCCTCGATTTTATTGTTTGGCTTATATAGTGAGAAAGGGTTGGCCATTCGCAAGACGTTTTAATGATGGTATTCTAAGATTCATGGAGGCTGGTATGCTATTAAGTGAATTTCAATACACACAAATTGGGGATATTGAGCAATTTTGACTAACAGTAGACAATAAATTGGTCGAAACTGGGAGATTTAATACCAAATTAAATTAACAGTGGGCATGTCCGTTTCAACAGTACCATCTGCACTTTTAGACCAAATGCCTAACAAATTGGTCTAAAAAATGCATAAAGTACAGACGACATGGACAAGCCCTTATTAGAAGATTAATGCTCTATTATCTCAATTAGTGAATATTGAAAGCACGCCACTCTCTCCAAAACGTTTTCTTTTTCATTTATTGGTCTAATCTTTAATAGGTCTAATTAGAAAATGGTACAAAGTTTCTGAGCGTTCGTTAATATATCAACTTCGGATGAAAAGATTAAAAAATTTATCTGCAGAGGATCGCCCATTCTCATTGAATGATATGCAGTCGGCATTCTATATTCTTTTTATAGGATTGGCGTTATCTGGGATCGTTTTCATGTTGGAGTATTGTCACAAAAGGAAAAGTCGTAAACCAGCGAAAATGTGAATCCGTTCAAAATATATGAATCAATGGTTAATAAAATAATGTGGGACAAAGAAACACTTTCTATCTCTTGCTTAGTTTTGAATATTTCTATTCCCTAATTTTTCAATTGGTATCACTAGGACTTTTTAATTCAACCAACTATGTATTATATTTGCTATCTTTGAGGTTGAAGTGATAGTGGGGGAATTATTGCAGTTCTTTAGCAGGGTATCCGACGCGCCCATATCTCAACTAAAACCGAAGCATAATAAGCGTCCCGCTAACTTGTGGAAGGAGGAGATCGTAGACTTTAGAAGAGCATTGCCTCTGCCTAAGGGGAGCCCAAAGGACAAAAGGCAAAGAGGAGGCCAACCAATTCTGTGCCGAATACATATAAAGAAGGCGTCCCGACATGGGCCGCATAATAGAGGAGGCAGTCAATGCCGACCCTTTCACTAAAGAGGAACTGGAGGGTTGCTGTTGTTTTTTTTCCTGCAACAGGAAGGCCCTGAACTGGACAGGATATCAGCGGAAGCCCTGATGTGTACACGTTTTCCGTATACCTTGTACTCCTATTCAAGATATTCATTATCCCAAGGGATGGAGATTCTTGCTGCTTTTGAATAAAAAAAATAATAAACTGAGAGACGCGGTGAAGGAGGTAATCAATGCATCAGGCCGGGAGGAGAAGGGAAATTCGGCTCAACATCCTTAATTTCAGAAATGTGTTCAATTTTTATGTTGAAGGCGCTTGGGAAGGGACTTAGTATTCCCGAATATCTGTTTCACTTCACATCGTTCGGGATTACTTGTGCCAACTTAGCTATCTTCAACTCAAAGTCTTGATCTTCAAATTTTCTTCAATCACGGATCTTCGGATCTTCAATTAAAACTGTGACTCGCAATGTGTTTGCTTTTGGTATACTCAGTTTCTTTAGTTAACAACAAAAATTCTCAAGACAGGAAATCTATCAACATTGAATGGGGAAGTTGAAAAAAAAAACTGTGAGAAGAAAAAGAAGAAGCGTCGCCCACCTTAAATTCACCTGACTAATCTAATTTGTGTAAATGTCTAGCAATTGCTTTGAGAATGTTGTGATAAAGTCTCCAAGGCCAGTTTGATTCAATGCACAATTGAGAAAATCTATGATTGGTGAATTGGGACATTCCTGATTTCTAGGGTTTGCTAGAGTATATCATGAACCCTACTTTAAACACATTTTCCATCCATTCTGACTACAAGACGCTTAACTTATTTACACCTTTTGTTGATTGAATATTATCTGCGACCATTTTTAATTATATGAAGAACGTGGCAAACGGCTAATTTACCATTTTATTTATGGCACGAAATGCCACCACATGATACCGTCTTAAATGACTCTCTTCCACAGAATTAAATTTTCCCAGTTAGCAAATGATATTTCGACATGAATTGCGCCTGTAACAGAGCCGCTCATCAGGAATAGAATCGTGGCCAGGAAATAAATACAGCCGGACTCATATGCATTCATCTCAGCCATCAATTTCATGTGTAGTCGGTGTGCCTCAAGATTCCGCGTGATACCATTGCTGTACATCCAACGTAACAAATGTGCACGCATTCGCGTGATAATTGGCAATATTTAACGCCAGAATGTGTTCATATTAAACGCCTTTTGAAAGCCGAGTGAAACGCCGTATTACGAAGAAAAATTGAAATAATTTCACTGAACAGCACAAGAGGCTCTGGCGGATGCAATGCCATGGTTTTGGCTTGGTTGGATGGTTGGCTGGTTGGTTGGGCCGCCGGGGCCCGTATATTATAATTTTCTGCAATCAAACATGTTTATTAAAAGAATACATTTTCGTGGCAATTTATGGATAACGTAAGTGATGCAGTGCAGGTTACCTGCCGCTCTCTTGGCCTTAAGCAGTTATTTATGTTCGAATATGGGCTTTAAGCACGCTTCTGTCTACCTGTCTTCGGCGGTGGCGGCGACGGCAGCGGTGCTGTTTCTCTCCGCCCGGGTCGGCTACACCGTTCACGTAATTTACAACTGCAACAATCAACATGCATTATTGGAGGGCACAGTATGTAATTTATTATTCACATGACAAACTCAGAAACTCTGCACTCACGCACCACCACCAGCCCCAGTACCACATTCGTTCTTGATACATGTGGGGCTTTTGGCTGGTGTACTCTTTCGGTTTTGGTTGCCCCGGACTCTTATTTATGGCCACAATGCACGTCCTGTGCATATTGAAACAATCAAAAACGTTTTTAATGTTTAATAAATTTTGAGCCAATACTATCAATGGAAATCGATTACTTCTCGTTTGCATTTTAATCACACGAAAAATATCAAGGAAGTTTTAAAATTGCCACAGGATGTGATGTCATCTGATGGAGGAAATTACGTCAGCATATTGAGATGTGGTTTTGTGAAATCGAGGGCAGAGTACAGAGTTGTTTGTACTCAATTTTGATGAGTTCTTTGAAGCTCTTCGACACTTTATAATTTATTTTACTATTGACGAATTCGTGAGGATCACTTGAAGTCCTATACGAGGAGCTAGTGCCCCCAAAGTCTTCGGATTATCACGCTCATCTCGGCCTTTGTTACCTTTCACCTATTTTAAAGGCTGTATTTTTACGAACTGAGCCCGAAAATCGCCAAGACAAGTGCATTAGTTCCAAAAGTTAGGCTTCTTCGCAGGGCTAAACATTCGCCTATGCTACTTTTAACACGTAATATGAGTTCGAACATCCAAAATAAATATAACTCCCGGCAATCAGATTAAATAAATTTAATACCTTCAATACTCTAATAAATTCTTATATCAGTGTTACGAAACCAACCAAGGTTTCAATGCAAACCAGAGGATAACGGCTACTAGAAATGCAGAAGAGCTAATATACCAAATCCAGCCTTTATTGTAACTTTCGATAGATAAAAAAAACTCACTGACGAATCCATCAACTGGATCTATAGGTAATATCTTCCGTGAAGATTCCTATCCATGCTACAGCTAAAGCTGGGTAATCTCCATTCTAGAGTGCCACAAGGTTCAGTGTTAGTCGCATTGGTTTTTATCCTCAACATGAGGAACTTTTCTTGATGCCGACATGGAATAAAATTAAAATCAACATTTTGTAAAAAATGTAAAGTCAACTGATCGCGAAAATAGTAGATAATAACTGATAGACACAAAAGCTAAGATAGACAGAAAAAGCTATGGTGCTAGATAGACAGAAAAAGCTATGGTGTATCGTCCAACAAACATGAATGCAATCGCCCATTAGATAGATAGACAACGACTATCCACCGCGGGAGGATTGGTAGTCTGACTCTGTAATTCCCCCTCTGACGCATCTAATTTTCTATACGGAGAATAGAGGGGAATGTTGTGGCGGACATCTTCTGTGAGGACCTAGAGGTGCGAATGGTATTGCATTTTGAACAGCACACCACAGTCTTCCAGGCGGAGGTCAAAGCTATACTGGAAGCGAGGGGTTGAATGAATATTGTAATCCGTACAGACAGTCAGGCGGCTATTAAAGCCCTGATGAAACCCTTTGTAACATCTAAGTTAGTAAGGGACTGTAAATGTGTCCTGAACGACCTGTCCCTAAACAACAATCTGGATATTCTATGGGTGCCAGGCTACAATGGTATTTATGGCAACAAGAAAGCGGATGAGTTGGCGCGACTCCCAACATTAAGATTGTTTTTTTTTTTTTTTAATTTTGACAGGACATAGTTCGCTAAAAGCACACCAGTACAGAATCGGTCGCTCTAGCGACGCTAATTGTAGGGGATGCAGAGAAGATATAGAGACTGTGGCACACTTTTTATTCCGCTGCCCGTCACTCTCGACGAAAAGATTTGGACACGTGGAGCACCACTTCCTTGATGAACTGCATCAAGCAGGCGAAAAGGGATGGGAGCGTATTGCAGAGATTAAGCGTTCGTTATAATAAATTATTTTCAATTTGATTTCAAAGTTGTTCCGGTTGTTATGAGGGTTCTGATTGAGCGAGCCTCGCAATGCCAATTTGGATACCGTCAGGCTCAGGCTTTGTCGAATGGTTTGAATTTAGAACAGTGGTTAATTCTACACTCGAATTGTGTTCTACTGTA
>QYTT01079514.1:2731-23883 GCA_006980735.1 Dasypogon diadema
GAAGAGAAGTTTATAGAGGATTTAATTTTCCAAATCTCTTAAAAGAGGTAAAAAATCCATTTTACTTCTTCTTTACTTTGAATTCTTGACGTTTCAGTTTCTTCTTCTTATCATTCTTTAGAATTCCTTTAAGTCTATTATGGTTACGACTAAATTGACAATGACTTTCGCTGACTTAATTCATTTTCGCCAAGTCACGAAATTCCATTATAGTCGAGCCTTAAGTTTCTTGTGGGGAAGTTAAAAAAGTCAGTTTCAGCTGTCATTTTGTGAGTTTTGAAAAAGTTCTGAATTCTTTACGTTTCAGTTTCTTCTTCTTATCATTTTTTAGAATTCCTTTAAGTCTATTATGGTTACGCTTAACTTGACAATGACTTTCGCTGACTTAATTCATTTTCGCCAAGTCACGAAATTCCATTATAGTTGAGCCTTATTTTCGGCATGACTTAAAGTTAAGCCTACTGCTTTCCAAAAACCGACCCCTAATATGGGATCCCTTGCAGTGATTGGCTAACATGTGAATAACTTCGACTTTATTCTGGAACCTTACAGAGTCATTGAATACTTCAGTTGTGTTATGCTTACCATTATCTACCGTCACGATGGCTTTATTTTTCTGCTTTAAAGCTTTAAAATCAAATCTTTAAGAAACTTTATACCTTTCTTTCCTGCTACATAACATTGGCCTCGCTATCCTTGCCTAGTATTCTGATTTTTACATGTGGTGCTCTACTGATTGGATATTAGCTTCTCTCCTCCAATCGTTTCTATTTTCCGAACCTCAACTGAAAACTGAGCCTTTGAATCTTAAGCTCATTCTAGTGCTTCCAATACCTGTTAGATGTCTCAAACGTTTTTGTATAAACTCCATCGATTTTTGCCTGCCATTATAGTTGGAGACATTTACATTTAGCCTCTCCTTCCTAGGGGTGTGTTCAAAGTGCTTAGCTCTTGCATTTGCATTTCCAGGTCTAGAATTGACTGAAAACAGGTTTAATATAAATGAGGGATGTCATAGTATTATTACATGGTCTGCACTAAAAAGCAAAGGCCGTATGTGCGGGGTAAGGATAAAATGTTGCATTCTGAAAATGGGCACTACGTTCAATCGTTCGGTATTGCTGCACAGCAAGATTTAGACCACACATAAATATAATTCCTATGAACAGTGCTGTGAAAAATTTTCTGAAATTGCTAGAAATCTTAGGAAGTCGGGAAATAAAAACGAATTCTCCACAACAATATAAAAGTGAAATTACTTTTGACGGACTTAACTAGTGACTGCCTGTCGGGCATGCAAACACCCTTTTCCTAACGTTATGGTCGAACTTTAACTTGGCTTTGCTAATGTTGGATTTGCATTTGTTGCGAGCTTCTGTATAAATCTGTTTTGTTTCCGGGCACTTATTGGCCTTGTAGGCCCGAAAAGCCGCTTCCTTATGCCTCATAGCCTTCCGACAATCCTCTGTAAACCAATAGTTCTTATTTGCCTTGAAAATTTTGTAGCTATAGGGAATAAAGGCGTACATCCCGAACCAAATAATATTGGTTAACGCTTCGCAGCAGTACTCTACGTTTTTTTAGGCAAACAGTCATTCCATTTAACTTCCTTGAAAAATTTATTAACCGCGGACCAATAAGCTCGACTAAAATATTCCGTAGCATAAACAATCGAGTCGCTCAGTATATTCAAAGATAAATTTTCGATACAAATCCCACATCAACAAAAGTACAGACAAAGCTTGATCTCCGAGTTACTGATGTAAACACGCGTCTGAAGGTATCAAACTTACCAAATTTCTAGTGATAAATTTCGCAATCCCGGCCCTAATTATGTAATCCTAATTTCACACTCTGATACAATTTCAGGACCAAAAGGAACAAAAAAGTACTATTTGGAAAACACAAGTATTCTAGTTCAGGATTATCATCTATTTGAAACTCTTAAAACTTTTACTAGGTTTCACAACAAGAAAAGAAAAATTGTTTACTTAATACACGTGTATTTCGGCTTACTTAGGCCATCATCAGAAGTACACTGAGCTACACTGAAATACATGCTATTTTTCAAGACCTGTGTACAATCTGTTATGTAACTAATACATTCAAGGAAATACAAGAAAACAAATTTTAACAATGTTTGTCACATTCTCAAGGCAATAAACTCTGTAAATGGGGTGTTTACCAATTCAAGCTGGTCATTTAGTAAATTTTTCCCTTCTAAACTTGCTTGTTTTATTCTACAGTATTCTAACAAATTCATTTTAAGACCTTTTTCTGCAAAATTAATATGTTAATATGTCAGATGTAGTTTTTTCGCAATGTGAAAATGATTTATTAAATATGGGTTTAAAATATTCACCACCAGTCATGCAAAATAAAAAAGATTTAGTTAATTTAGCTTTGGATTTTTTTAAATATAGCCTTAAAAAACCGACTCAGGTTGTATGGAAGTGATTTCATCTTATCATGCCGTTGAATCATATAACAATAAGAACATTGAAAGTACTGTAATAAAAGGTCTAAAACAAAAAATTGTTAGTAATGATTTAATTGTGACAAAGGCGAATAAAGGGAACAGTATTACCATACTTAAAAGAGAAGATTATAACAATAAAATGTTCACATTTATGTCGGAAAGTAAAGCTGTTGAGTTAAAATATGACCCTACTAATAACAACTTTTCGAAGTCATAGGTTCGAAAATAACGATATTTTTCACCTCCGAGACGTGGTCCTTTTCATGAAGAAAAAAGATCAATCCCTAATCTGTGGCCCAGACCACAGATCCGATGCGCACTCAGACTGAGATTTAACGTTAGGCTCAGATTCTAGTATGTGATGCGAAAAAGAAAATATGGACTTAGAAAATTTTTGTTTTTGCCAATCACAAAAACTTTGCCACCTGTCAAATATAAAATCCCCGACGCATCTGCCACACACCTGTCAAATCTAGGTTCTGACAGCTGGAAATGGTAATCTGGCAACACTGTTTCGATATGTTGGCGCCTGTGGATATGCAATCGGGTTTTGACACGACTGGGATGCGCCTTGAGATCAGTGCGCCTCAGATAATCGACTGTGGTTATGCGTTTGGGTTTGTACCGAAATATGGGGTTGTGTCTTGGATATGTTAAGGCTTGCGTCATCGGTGAATTCAGGTTAGCGTCTGTGATGCTTGATCAGGAAAGGAAAAGAGGAAATGATTTTAGACTCCTCTCTAGAAATACACGCAAAATTGTGCCAAACCCGGCATAGCTTATTTAGTAGTCACTGATCGCTGGTTTATTTCTACATATCTGTGAAGCAAATCCATTTTACGCAATCCCTTATTATGGATGTATCAACCACTTTTCCACATTTTGTTCAGAAAACATTGTTAATGTACCAAGGTCTATCATTATCTAAATAAATAACTACGATATATATATATATATATATGGGACGATCCGCGTCAACGGGATCAGAACTACGACCAAAATTATAAGCAACCAAAAAAATCGACCAAGGGCTTATTTTAAAGCTTAGAGGGCCTACTTTAAAATGCCGAGTGCGCCTTTGAAAAATCCAATATGGCGGCCGGAAGCCGGAGAAAAACCGAGTGTCCAGCAAAAAAAAACTTGTAAAAATAAAAGTTCGCAACCGATCGGGTCGTTTTTTGGCTCAAACTGTAGCTGATAGACGCCCCTAAAGAGTTAGTGTAGTAGGTTGACAAAATCCAAAATGGCGGACCCAATATGACAGTCAAAAATTCAATATGGAGTCGAACTTTTGAAAATCAACCGATTTACACCAAATTTGGTATACCGGGATTTGTGGAGTCGCTAATCACGAATCTGAGGTCGGCTTTGCGAAATTCAAGATGGCGGATCCAATATGGCGGACGAATTTTTTGAAAATCGACCGATTTGCACCAAATTTGTTCCATGGGGGTTTTGGGGATCACTGATCACGAATCCCAGGTCATATATGTCAAATTCAAGATGGCGGACGAGATTTTTGAAAATCAACCGACTGACACCAAATTTTATATAAGGGGGATTTTGCGGTCGCTGAACATAAATCTGTGATAAGAATTTACAAATTTTGACAGACTAAAGGTCGAGATCCCTTCATGGCTCAAAAGTCACTTAGTTATTGCTCAACAGTATTGAAATCTTAGCAAATCACTGAAGCGTATGTGCAGTAATGATTATTTTTATGAGGAGTGTTTTTTATTGCCTTTTGAGTAATTAATATTGCATGGAACTAGCATCTTTTGCATTAGAGAACCTTTTAATTTTATTCCCAGCAAAATTCGTAACCGGCGACCCCAAAAACACCCGTAAAACAAATTTGAGGCAAATGTGTTGATTGTCGAAAATCTCGTCCGCCATCTTGAATTTGGCAAATCTGTCTCGGGATTCGTGATCAGTGACCCCCAAAAACCAAATTTGGTGCAAATCGGTCAATTTTCAAAAAATTCGTCCGCCATATTGGATCCGCCATTTTGAATTTCGCAAATCTGATCCCAGATTCGGAATTAGCGATCCCAGAAACCCCGGTATACCAAATTTGGTGAAATCGGTTGATTTTTAAAAGTTCGACTCCACATTGGATTTTTGACTGCCATATTGGGTCCTCCATTTTGGATTTTGTTAACCTACTCTTTAGGGGCATCTATCAGCTACAGTTTGAGCCAAAAAACGACCCGATCGGTTGCGAACTTTTATTTTTACAAGTTTTTTTTGCTGGACACTCGGTTTTTCTCCGGCTTCCGGCTGCCATATTGGATTTTTCAAAGGCGCACTCGGCATTTGAAAGTTGGCCCTCTAAGCTTTAAAATAAGCCCTTGGTCGATTTTTTTGGTTGCTTCTAATTTTGGTCGTAGCTCTGATCCGATTGACGCGGATCGTCCCATATATATATATATATATATATATATATATATATTTTTATACACCAGCTCCTGAATTCTCATATTGACTCTCCGAGGTTCCAAGCTGGGGCTCCTACAGGTCTAATAGTTACTACTTGCCGGGACCATATAACAACATATTGCAAGATATTATTTAATATTTTTATTGAAGATTTTTTTATCTTTTTTTATTTTAAAGCAATGATAATTTCCTTGATACTAGACATTGTCGTTAATGAATTGCCTGTTGATCAAATTATACTATAATTCAAAAATACCCATATTTTCTTTACTCTGTACCCACTTCAGCAAAACAAAATAGTCTATGCAAAACTACAAATTGTTTTCATTAGCTTCCGTTCTCTTCAATTTTAAGAGATATTTTACTTTTATATTCCTTCGATCCTGTAACATCCTGTTCTAAACATTACGAACATACATTCCTACATACGAAATCTCAATTTTTGTGGAACTCACTGTAGTTGTTTCTGTGTCAGTGACAAAAGTATCACGTATCCTACGAGGGGAGGTTCATAAAGTTCGCGGAATGACAGGGAAGGATAATGTAATGAAACATTAAACTATTTTTCCTCTTAAGACTGGTCTTGGGCCTCAAAATAGGCCGAAATTGCCTCATCACCATCATCATCATTCATCATCGCCGCTAAATTTTTTTTCCACGCAGCTTTTTTCATCTTTGGAAATAAATAATAGTCGCTGGAAGCCAGGTCTAGACTGTAGGATGGGTGGGGCAGTTGTTCAAAACTGCATCGGTGAATGGCAGCTGTCGAAACATGTCTTGTGTGCACGGGCGCATTGTCGTGTAAAAGCAGCACACCTCAGTTTTCCTCGTCTCTTTTCTTTAATAGTTTCTTTTAATCGATCTAGCAAGGAGGTGTAGTACACTCGCGTTATGGAGACGCCACGTTCCTTATAAATCATCAAAAGGATACCTTCCGTATTCCAAAATATGACCGCCGTGATCTTTCCGGCCAATTGAGACACTTTATATTTTTCAGGAGGTGGTGTGCCTTTCCTTGCTTCGACTCAGGTTCATAATGGTGAACCCAAGTTTTATCAATTCGGGCCATAATTTCCTTCTTTTGCTTTCCACAGCGGTCCAAAAACCTGCATCTCACATCTCTTGAAAAATTGTTTGAAGTGTCTCTCCTTGTTTGGTGCGGAACTTTATGACGACGCGATATTCAATTTTCTCCATAATGGCTAGTTTCTTTTCGATTGACTTGTTGACAGCTCGTTGATAACTCAAAACCTAATGACCCGATTAGGCTGAAACTTGATATATATACTAACAATGAGTCACGCAATTACCGCCTACCTAGATGAGCAATCTCACCCCCTCAAACCCCGGCATTCCGCGAATTTTTTTACCTCCCCTCGTATATGCGGATTTTCACTGCTCTTGTTTAAATACTCTATATTACTATGTGTTTCAATGCTCGAATCATATTAAACATCTAACATTCAATTCAATCACCAGAAGTGCGAATTTCTCTAAAAAGAATTCATTAATAAATAATTTATTAATGAATTCTGCACCAATCTTGCTTTCTTAGCACTCAACTGTACTCTAGGTAAGATTATTCGAAACAAACTTGAAAAAGAAAAACAATTTATGACTCTTTTGAAAAATTTTTTAATGAAAATATTTTTCGAAAAAGGGTTTGAAAACCAATTTTATGACCAATGTTTATAATTATTATTATTTAAAAGCCATGCTGTGTAGCTAAATGCATTTCACTTTAAGCTGTCCTGAGCTTTTCAGCCACCCTTATGCATTTTAGTTAACAGTTTAAGAATTTTAGTTCTTATGCTAATGATATGCTAGAAATTATTTACCTACCTATACCTACCAGCCCGAAAATGTAACCCAGGTTTGGAAGAAATTTGGAGTATTGAATTCATAATAGAGTCTTTTTTTATGTATACTTCATTTAATTTGTTTTTTTTTCTAAAACCTCCTACAACTAATTACAAAAATTCTATATATAAAATTTTTCCGTGGCTTTCCGTGGCTTTCCATTGACCGACAGACCGACAAGTCGATCAACCTTCCTTTCAATTTTCGCTTTTGTTCTATGGATTCTTTTCTCTCCTTTCCGATAACTTTTCTTCTTCTTCACTTCTCCATGGCCTCCCAAAAAAGACCACCAGAGAATCGAGACTGTCTCTTCTTCTCCAACTTCGTTTTCTGTGACTTATAAATATAATGGTTATACCCTAGACAGACAGAGTCCTAAATCACGATAATTCGTAATTTGAGCTCATAAGTTACGATAAATGAGTGATTTCGAGCTTTAACTATTTTACGAAATTACCTCAAATGTTGGCTGATTTAGCTTTGAAATCACGATATTAACTAAATAATCTTTTGTAATTGCCTACGGTCAAACATGTCAAAAAGACTTCAATCTGTCAAAAGCACAGAAAAGTGCTCTTATCATATGTTTTCCTTTTTGTCTTTTTAATAAATCCTTTTTAATTTTAAACATTTCATCAATTATAATAATTTCCTTTAATTGACTTTGTCAAATATATAAAAACTGCGCAACTTTAGAATTTTTCATTTCTACAATTGAAACACAACACGTAAAAACTTTGCTGTGATATCACAAACAGCTGTAAAACGTCAGTATGTCAAACTGTAATTTGATTTCAAAATTACGTGAAATTTGTCGTGATTTGGTACTCTGTCTGTCTAGGTCTAGGGTATTAGGGATATTGTAATTATAATGCCCCATTTACAATTCAACGATAAAGATAACGTCAAAGTAAAATTTATATATATATAAATTAATATTGACTATGAAAAGCAAGCTGAATTTTACACAAAACGCAAATTTAAGTATATCATTACTGTGTTACATCACCTATTTAACCTGATTCAGTGCTAATATTTGCAAAAGATATACAATTCTTCAAACATCAAAACTTTCTATCACCATCAATTATTATCATTATAAATTGCTTCTTCTTGACAATTAACAATTCATTAGAGAGGAGTGATTCTAAAGTGCTCTACACTGTTCAAGATTCTTTTAGGCTTTCATTTCAGCACGTAATCATATTTTTTGTGATTATTGCATCAATTTCTGCAACTATTTACGCTGGCAGTTGCTGTACTTAAACAATTTAAATTATATTAAATTTATATTTTATAATAACATTCTTTAGCTCTTAAATGAGTTTCTTTGCTTTTACATTTTCTAATTCATTTCTTGCATTCTTTACATTAAATGAATAAAAATTATTAGTAATTCTAACATTTTTGTTTCTGCAAACCGACGAAACTATTTCTTAGAAATCATCATTATTATTAATGTTAAAATAAGGAAGAGTTTTGGAAAATTATACAGTAAAAAGAGACTTTGTAGATTTATGAGGAGGTTAGCTACTGCCGAGAGTTTACATTTTTGTTTTTTTTTTCCTTAATAAACTGCCGGTGTATACAAAAGAAAATTAAAATAACCACCTCAAAATTACGAAATACTGAAATAACACTTCATACACATAAAGGAGAGTGAATAAACAAGGCCAAAGCACATCGAAAATGTCTCCAGCGTCACTTATTTTCTCTTTCTCTTGTACAGACCAAGTGACAAGGAGAAAACTCGACACTGGCTTCGCAGGTGATAAAAATTTCCCCATAACTCGACAATATTTTATTTATGAGGGGTTATGTACATTTTGCAAAATAATACAAAATTTGAATCTAGTGATAAGTAAAATGGTTTTTTTAAAAATAATCTTCCACAAAGTTTTTCCATTGTGAATTATTCCCTGTATTTATATTTTTTGAACACCTATTAAGGTATTTATTTTTTAAAGGATACCACAGGTCAGCAAAACAATTCACAGCACCAAAAACAAAAAGACCAACAGCAACATCAGTCCGCTTCACCACGATCAGTATCAATATTAGTTTATAAGACACTTAACACTGTTTTCAAAAGCAGTCGGAAAATTATATTTCGTGTTTGTGAGGTCGCGAGTGCCAAAAAATCACTAAAAATGTTTAACATTTATTCATCAATAAAAAATCGCGGTGAAGGAGGCAGTGAGCGGGAACATTCATCAACAACAGGTCACGACAGATTTTGTCAAACTCGGGTGACCAATAGGTAAGTATTTATTTTTAATTTATTTATTTTGAAAGTGCTGCTAGCTATTTAAACCCATATAAGCAATCTTGAAAATAATTTGCAGTTCGTATTGTATATTTTTGGAACGGCTCATATTTGTAGTTTTGAACGTTAAAGTAAAAATTTTCAATTTTTTACACGCATTGATAAGAGCAAATCGCAAAAAACGCAAAAGCCTGCCAAATGCAACTAAACAGGTCCGAAGGACTAGTTCAGCAAATGAGCTCGATTCCAACGTATTGTCAGCTGCTGCACGACGACAAATGTTTACCCGGTAGGTTACAAGATTATTTAGAACTTTTCACAAAACACGTTTTTTGTGCTTTTGAAAATTGGGTTTTCTGAACAATTGCTTTATTTCAGCCATCGATCGGCCAGTTCAGATCATGACAACTCTGATCTATCGGAACATTCTGAAAAGTCACCTCTGGTTAGCGCCAGATTAGATTCCTTAACAAAAATTTTCTTTAATAAATCCGCGCCTGCAGAAACTGGCAGTAGGGATACCATAGAATCCTCTGTAACAAGGTTTATGTCTTTTATCTTTACTATTTTATTTAATCTATTGTCTGACTAGTAATTTTATTCTTTCTTACTTACTGTTCATTATAACAATTTATATAGGATTATTTGCAAAGGTTAGTAATGTGAAGAACTATGCTATATGCTGTTTGAAATTGATTTGTGTTTTTCTTTTTATATAAATGAAATTGTCACCTTTTATGCCAACCGTAAATAAAAACAGATTTATTTAAGAATTCCTAGGCAAAAAAGAAGTGCAGTCTTTTTTTAATTGAAGACGCTATGTAATTTGAAAACACGATATATATTATCCAGAAGCTGGGATACCCAAAAATTAAAAAAGAAATAGGTGTTCTTAAATTCAATTCGTTACATAAGAAAGTGTGGAAAATCTTCATTATAAAATCTTCATTATATTACTTTTGATGGCTTAAAAGTAAGCTAAGTGAATCATTATATATTTTTGCTTTTTATATTCTTTTTATTAAATGGTTGCTTCACAAGAAAGTTCTAAAAGGAGACATTAAATGCATTAACACTTTGCAAATTTTTTTACAGGAGAAAGCAAGCAGCGACAGCGGGAAACTCTGAGAGGTATACCCTAGAAAATTCACATTTATGATGTTATCTCAATGAACTATGATACCAGCAAACAGTCATGTCATTTATACAACGTCAACGATTTTTCATTCCTCTGAACTCTCTCAATCATTTAGCCCCATTAGACCAGCGCGTATTCCAGAAATTCTTTTACATTGTTAATAAATATATACGGCCAGCATTTTGCTGAACACATTCTTATAGTTAGGGCCGATTCCAATCCAAGTCTTCGTCTTCGTCTTCATCTCATTATAACAATTTGTGACGTCAGACCGAGACAACTTGGAGCTTGGCTAGTTTATATAACATTTGAGTTGACTTCATGCAAATGAATGTTTAGCTTTTATTCAAGAAAACCCATATTCTTTTGTATTATTTTTGACTTACTATAAGCTAATAGCTTTTACTATTAAAATCAAATCATTCGAAGCAAAAATAATGTGTAATTTCCATCAATTTCTGCATAATAGGCACATTAGTCTTAACCATGAAAAGATGAACGAAATGTCAAAAATCAAACAAAGTAATCCAATTGGAACGAGCATGCTTGATGCTCGTCTCGGTCTGACGCCACAAATTATTATAACGAGACGAAGGCGAAGACGTGGATTGGAATCGGCCCTTAGTAGTGGTGAATGAAATTGGATAGACCTGCGAAGAAAATATGCATGAGACATCAATTACGGGTGTGTTCTTTTAGTTGTGAAATCTAGAGTGGATATGTAATCTTTAGAAGCAAAAGTTGATCTTTTCCATTTTTAGATAAAACTGCCTAAATGTGTGCTATCTTAATTGAATTCAAACTGCAAAAGCACACTTTGTAAAAGTCCCTTCAAGTCAGTTGAAATAAGCTTTAAAATTTAGGGTGAGTGGCAAACCTTCATGTTTTCCTTCAATGTGTTGGTGACTAGCGTTTAAAAAAACTTGAAATATTCCTGTTTTTTTTCCGAATGTCTCGTTTTTATCAAGATTTTTTCGAAAGAAACAATGAACGCTTATTATAGGATTTTTCAAATCTTCTATGAAAAAAACGGAAAAACTTCGCCGATTCGAAAAAAACGAGAAAAAAAACCCGAAAAAACGAAAAAGTTACCTTCTTTACTGAATTTCAGTAAATTAAAATTCAGTTTTGATATACGTAATACGATATACCTACACATTTTATTTCCAACTTAACTTACGCACGCCTAAGAGTGCGTTCTTTTCCAAGAACAATGTGGGTAATGCTGCTGCACAGTTTGAGAATTTTTCGGATTTTTCTTGAATAAAACGGAAATAAATCAAAAATGATGAAAAAACATTTTGTATTTTTGATAATTTTCAACCCTATTGGTGACCAAAATGCATATTTTCCATTGTGTAACAAAACAGTGGCTTTTCTAGTACATAAATAACTCTGTGAGACGCATAACTTTTCTTTTCCACAAAATATTACAAAGGCAGGATAGTGACAGATAACGAAATGGATGAAATTTTATACTTCAAGTAAAGTTATGTTGTTTATAATAAAGTTTATTACAAAAATCAGAAGTCTATAAATACACAATTGACTTTTTTACTATTACTTATTGGTCCCAGTTCAGATGCAAAACTGCATTTTTTTAATTCAGTAATATGCACAACTTCTTTTTCCATAGGTTAGTAGCAAAAATCAAATTTTTCGTGCTAATATAATCCAATGTAAGCTTAACTGATTTTGAATCTAGGTTTGGAAATAAAAGCTCATCTTTTTAAAATAAGTTCAACGTTCTGTTCCAAATGTACTTCGTATAGAAGGAATCGGTTTTTGACATTTCTCTCAAAACAATCTGAGATGACAAAAGTCAACTGCTTCTAAACGTCTCATATCAAGGTCACATTTCGCTTAAATATATGAGAAGTAACTTTTATTGCATCAGTAAATAAGTGCAAGGAGTCTGATTAACTTCATTTCCACTTATATTTTACGTCAAAAAGGATATTCTTTCATTGAGAGTAATCACAGATGTGAGCCATGAAAGCTCCGAAATATATATTACAAGAATATCTGGGAGCAATCAAATCAAACTTCACGCAAAAAGTTAAATAAACAAATTCACCTTTGCAAATATAATATAGATCTATATAAACTAACATTTATTTCTTATCTTTATAAATCTGTCCTAATGTTTTAATATATAATTTATCTTTTAAAATATCTTTAGAACTTATAGAATATCGGAATAATCGCATCATTTTTTATTAAAATATTAACTTTTTACGTATTGTATCCCATTAAGTATTGAAAACCCAAAGCTTTACGTTTGAAATACATATCGGTCAGCACTATTCAGTTAATTTTTTTCTTTCGCATTTACACACCCATGATGAAGGTTCTTAGCAACTAGATTTTGGACACAATTACATTTAACATTGTACATCATAGGTGGAATTGAACTACTATATACATTACCCAGAGTCAATGAAAGAGTCGATTGCACAGAGTATTTTATTTCATTACGTACCAGCAGTGATGGGCATTTACGCGTAGATTTTCACTGTTTACACTTCGAGGTAAACAATGTGTAGAAAATGTAGATAATGAACAGTCTACGTAGAAAATGTAGACTTTTTGTAGATAACGTAAAATTTTATTATTTGTGTGCTTGTCATGTACAGCAACTGATTTAACAAAGCTAATTACATAAGAGGGTTTTCTTTATCAAATAATTGCATTATATAGCGCTAGTTATTTAACTTTAGGATAACTCCTTTCTCTTCGAATCTATGGGCAAAATTACAGTTTCTTTAGGTTGTTATTACTTTGAGTTTTGCTCAGAACTTAAAAATCTACGTCATTCCAGGAAATATAACTATAATGCAACTGTTTCCCTAATATTGGAGAAAAAAGTTGCCAGTATTTAATTTCTTATCTAATACTCTTTTTTTCTACGCTATGGTTGCAAAGTTTCTTGATGAAGTGCGGGAAGGAGCACTAGTTAACCCTTGGAGTGACACTTTCTCACTTAGAATTCCATAGGTAGAACGGCGAAATTATGTGCTGTCCTTGCAAACATAATTGTATTTTCCGAAAGGTTTGCTAATATGTACAATTACTCTCAAATTTTTGGTTTGTAATGAGGAATTATTCAGTTATTCATGGAAATCGGAAAATGCAACAGCTGAAATATAGAAAATCGACATAAGTAAAATAAACATTCGTGTGGTTTGTGATTTTAATATTTTCTTGCTTGAGCAGAAAAGGCTGTAGGCTTCTTATCCTGTACTCTTTGTCTTACGGTCTACGGCTAAGACACGATTCTCTCCTGACAGAAGGGACTTGTTGAAAAGTGAAGAAGTGAAACTTATGAAAATTGTGGAAAATATTAATGAGGAGACAAAAAAACCCAGGTAGAAGAGCAGAACATATAAAGAATAATAGAAGAATAAAAGAAGTAATAAGTTACTGTTACAATTACCCATAAGACGTAATAATAATAATAATAAGTATAAGACATGATAGAGCTTGTGCATTTGTAATCAACTGGAGAGCTTTAGAGTCAAAATATTACTTACAGAATAAAAAATATAGCACTAAAGTTCATTTTACGAAACTATAGTTTTCAATGCCACAGAAATTTATTATTAGTGATTCATGGCAAAAATTTGGAACCGAAATTATAATTTTCAATTTATTTGTAATTAATTTACTTTTAATTATCGCAGATAAAAGATAACAGCCCTTTTCAAATAGTGAGTTGTCGTTATGTTTAACATTGGATTACTCTTAAGTAAAGTGAAAGAAGCACATTAAGAAAAAAGAAAATTAAAAATTCCTTCAAATTAAAATTCACTCTCTCGCAACTAAAGACAAAATATAATAAATCTGAAGTGAAAGTGGCCGCTTAGAATAGAATGTATTTATTAAAATGAGACTTATAAAATACCTGTATAAAAGGTGACGAGCTCGTCCGCTGCAACAATATAGGAGGAGGATTCCAATTACGTACCAGCTAAACAAAGAAGGACAACTTGCCGAAATTAGACCTAAAGCGAATCAAAAAACGTAAGACAATAGGTAACCTTAGGAAGGAAGTGAAGGGAGTTCATAAAAGGAATTGGTGAATTTTGTAACACAAAAATTTGTTCAATAAAATCCACACATGTGAAGATCTGGGCAAAATATCTAATTACGTTATTAAAAGCTCCTTCAATCTGTCGAGCGCAAATACAGTTTAATTTTGGATAGATTGAATTGTCGCGAATAAATTAGTGTTTAATAGATATGAATATAACCACTATCTACAAAGACAACCATACACTTTACTTCGAATATTTAATACACTTGCACAGCAGGTTAACCTAAATTCTTCACTTTGCTCATAAAAGGTAGGAGATAGAGTACTGAGAGCAATAATGATTCGAGACTTTACGAAATATGACTATAGTACTGCCAGGGATGCTACCTCGAGCGTAATTACGCTTTTTGGGCGTAAAATTCAACTTCTTAGCGTAAAAGCGTAAATTAATAAGAAAAAGCGTAATGGTAATGATACTGCCATTTTCCCCTTATTAAAACGGCTTATAATGAAAGTTTTTTGCTTACCGCATTCGTCAGCTTCAGTGAAACGCATTTTTTCTGCAATTAATATCAATAAGTCAAAAATTAGAAACAGACTGTGTACTACAACTCTAGAAGGCATATTACGTACAAAACGACTATTTAAAAATAACTCGTGTTATGAATTAGAAATAAATAGTGACCAGTTAACACGTTTTAATGAAGAAATGTGTGAACATCACAAACACTCTGTATCTTCCGATTCTTAGGGAGAATAATAAAGACAGATCTATTAAAATTACAACAATCATGTGTGCAATGGGAACTTTTTAATTTTTAAAATGAATATTGTTGCGTTTTACAATTTTGTTAATAAAAGTATTAAAAATCTGCGAGTCTTTCAATAAATCCTATTTTGCTGGGAATTATTATACCACACATTAATATTCACCGATATTTTCGAGCGTAATTTTTTACAAAAAAGCGTAAAATTTCAATTTGGAAAGCGTAATCGAGTTCTTAGGACGTAGCATCCCTGGGTACTGCATTCCTTGGGATTAAGATTATTTGCATTAGACCATGTCTAAATAATAAAAAGGTCGTCATTCAACCGACGTATCGCATCCTCTATGAGGTCTATGGATCTGCTTACATAAATCTGGATATGATCAGATATTTATTATATAATATATAAACTTCAGTACATTTGGAATATCATAGACAAAAAGGCTGAAAAGAAGAGAGCCAAGTGACGAACCTTATGAAACTTTGGCTATAACCTATAATAGACAAGGGTGATGAAAGATCCCCACCAATTTTAACTATCTGAGAAGATCTCAATAGGTAAGAACCGATAAACTTTATGGCAAAGGTAGAAAAACTGAAATTGTCACCTCACTTACACAAGAGAAGATTATGGTCGACAAAATCAAAGGCTTTCGAAAAATCAAGAAGCGTAAGTATGATCAACTAATCTGAGTCAAGAGCACCCCGAATGTACGCGCACAGCTGTTGAGTCTGAACCTAGATTGCGAGTTTGTTAAAAGATTATGATCCGATAGATATTCCAGAATTTGAATTGCAATTAACTTTTCAACGGCCTTGCACAGCAAAATGCTAGTAGGACGGAAGTCTGACTCACAAGTGGGCGCAGATGATTTGATAAACAAAAGAATTGGAGAAGTTTTTCAAAAATAGGGAAAAGTCAAAAAAATCAAATAAGATTGTAAATGTGTATCAACGGATGCAAGGTAAGAAGAGTGATCAACTTTACAAATCGGAGAGATGCGTTGTCAGGACCAATCGCTTTGAACTTTATGGCTAAAAAGACTTTAAGAATTTCTATAGCATTCACACCTGAAGGGTGCAACGTCGAGCAAGACAGATATGTCAACTACTTATTGTTATGGAAAAAAACGTCGTCACAGATAATAAGTTGAAACATGAGGTCAACTTTGAAAGAAAAGTACATAATTCGACTTTATTAATTACACTAATTACACTCTTGCATTTCGAGTGGATGTAATGGCGAGGTAACGGCTTCTAGAATAAATTGTGCCAAGTATAATTCAGTAAATACCTACCATACTTTACCTAATTTTCTGCTATGTAATGCTCTAACAAATCAACTATGAGGAAATGTTCGTGCCTGTTTTTTTAGAAAGCAGTTACGGGCCAAAAAATATTATTGAATTATGATTCGGTTGCAATTACTTCACGTAGAGTTTTACACTTCCACTTTGATTTTTTCGTTCATAATTTCACCATTTTTTTCTCATTGTATAAAGACCCAAAACGGAGCAAAACAACATATTTGAAAAAGGACGAGGATTAAAACTCAAAAGGCTTTGAGTTGTCAAATTTTATTGCCTCAAATGCCTAATTAAATCACTAGATCTACATTTTTTTTGTTTTCACGGGCAAATATGTGTCAGAGTCATCTTATTGGTTTCAGTGGTGGACAGTCGAGTCTAAAAGAAAGGGTTAATTCCGTGACTTCCAATTTATTTCTAAAAAGAAACGACTTCAAAGTTATCCTGTGAGCCACAACATCATCAAGGGGTAACCACAAGATGATGCCAACGAGATTCATAAATAAAGGAGGCAGAGAGAGGAGCACCTTCTCCGCGTACATGAGGAGGAGATCCATTCCCCAATGTACTGACCCCAAGAAATCTCAATGAGGACGGGAGCCATCCTCAAAACCCCAAGCAAGGTGACTCTCAGGATACTATTCTGGCTGACTACTACATAACTTTTATTAACTTACAATATTCACTAATTTGGCAGCGAAATTATGGAAAATTACACTGAAACTACGAAAAACTACGCTAGCAAACCTTAAACACAGTGAGAATACTCACTGTATATTTTTCCACTCCAAACACCTGAAACACCAAGCACTTCAAAAACTTTTCTATTTTTATAACAACCGCACTTCTGCACTCTTACACAACACTACTAAAAATGAATAATCCGTGCAGAACGAGAAGGTGCTCACTCTTTTATATGGTATTGCATTCCTTTACATAATCGTTACCTTTTAGGGTACTACATACGCGCGGCTCCGACCTTGATTGTGATCCCTTAAATACGCCTTACCTCTGTCTCGAGCTGGTAAACTAATTTACATTTTACTACTGCCTTGTCTCCTGTTAGATAATATCTTACTGCACCGTCATAAGATATGTTCTGATATTTCTGAGCAATTTGTTTTTCTTTTGGTGTCAGCTTTCTGCGCCATTATAAAAGATCGCACAAAATTCTGAGGCCATTTGTTTTTCTTTCGGTGCCAACTTTCTGGACTCAATTAAAAGAGGTAACGATCTCAGTTATTTACTCGAGTTTGAATTGAAAGACATGTCTCTCTCTACTTTTCTATCATTAAAATACGAAGTAAAATGAACCTTTACTTGCAATTGCAAAAATATTCGCCTATTGTTACAATACATTTGAAATGTGAATAATTATTGTAGTCATGGTTACAAACATACATAGGTGGACATAAAGCCATTAGTATGTTGTTGTTGTGGAGTGCGTAATTAATTTTTCGCATTTTGAGTTCATTACATATAATAATAATGCTAGTAGCAGCAATATTTGTATTTCTCTACTGTGGTACTCAGTATCAAGCTAGTTATCAGTACTTCACTTAATATTTTCATTACATTACAGATACATTTGAGCGGCTATAGGTAATTGTGTACATACTGTTGGCATAAAAACTATTTCGAATTCAATTATCTTCTCTACTTCTTCTTAAAATCAATTAATTAAAAAAACACAATAATATTTATTCGTTTGCTACTTTATTTCATTAACTACTCAATTTTTATCGAAATAAATAAAAAAATATCATCACATTACTAACCTTTTAAAGAGTAAAATATAGTTATGTATTAATAATAATTAAATAATTATTTGGAAAGATTAATTGTAAATAATTTTATATATATTGCATACTTTTATGCGTAACTTTTGTTGTTCATAATTAGAATGGCTAGTGGATGATTTTCTCGGAATGTAGAAATAAAAATAATAGAAATCTTGAAATTGCATGTATTTACATAGTTTTTGTAAATTATATTTTCAAAAAACTTTCATTAATGTTTATTTGCAACTGAATATCGCAATAAATACAACTCTGAAGTGCTAACAAAATTAAATGGTTTATTTTTATTGTTGACCTTGGAGAAAATGTTAAATTAGTACTAAATTGTATAAAATGAAAAAAGTTTCGAAAGTTTCGATGAATTTAAAATTAATCTTGCAACTTTGGGGAATTATATTTGTCTACTTTTAAATCCCTTCAAATCAAATTTTTAGCTTAGGGTACAAACTTACAATTTTACTATAATTTATTTGATATTGCAGGTATGAGGGTGCCAAATTTTCACACAGTGATAGACATCAAAATATTGTAAAGAAGCAGCCGATGAATACTTCCCATCTCCGGTATAATGAAACCTTAACTCTCTTATTTTCTACCTTAATGATATGGTTAAAGTTTCAAAGATGCAGTCTGCAATATGTGTGTAAAAATTAAAACCTAGTGATTTCATAGAATAACAAATTTTTGTACCCTCAATGAACTGTAGAATTAAAAAAAACTGGCGTGGTCATAAAGTAGCCGGGTGTACAGTTATCATGGAAATAAGAACTAAAGGAACTGCTATAAAATTGGGAAATGTGAGGCACTTGTTTCACACAAAGAAATTTTTCCATTACAAAAGTAAATGGCCAGGCTAAGCAGATGTGAACGAAGGGCAGACATATTCCTTAATTCAAAAAACTGAAAACCATGTGTAACCATACTCGGGAACTTGAAAAATTATACACTACTTTTTTGGGAACTTTCGCAACATTTAATTGGGTATTTTCTTACATTAAATATTTTCTGTGAAACCCCAAAAATTTTAAGTTTCTTCGAAAATAACTACGGATATTAACTTTTTATTATAAATAGTTATTTCCGGCAATATTTTATTATTTTGGCATCACTAAATTACTTCTTACACCCCCTGATCGGATTAAGAAGCGAATTTTAGAAACGAGCAATAAAAACAAAATAACAGCACTGCCCAGTGACGCTTCGCTTGCGGGGAGTATTGATTGTTGATGGCGGGATGATTGTAAAAAACTTAAGCGCTTACACAAACAACAAAGACTCTTCAAGACTTTTAGTTGTTTTAGAGGCAGTAGGGATCTCATAGTGAGAATAGAATCAAGTGAACAATCTAGAACGGAGCCCTATAACCAAGAACAGGTCGTGATAGATGAAACTCACACAGTCATTAAAGGCAATTATCTTACAGTTACATTCATCAACATCAAGTGCCAGATATATTGTTCTGCAGAACGTAAAATGAGACAACAATAAAGTTCAGACAAGTTTTGGTTTAAATACAGAGAATAAGTTACCTGAAAGCCGTAGTTGTTGAAGTCCACTGTAAATTCTCTGTAATGAATAGTTTACATGTTCGCGGCATCCCATCTTTCCATTAAAAATTATCCCCAAGCTATTTACATTTGTTATGCAGGGTAAAATTTGGCCATTTAAATAAACATTTCGAAGGTTGGATGCATTAAGATCAGCCTTGCAAAAAATAGACAAGTTGATTCTGATAGATTTAGCAAAGGTTTAAATAAAATGTTGGTAGTTTTGCCAGCAGAAAATCATGATTGACAGAATTGAAAATTTTGGTGAAGTCAAGCAAAGCCAGTGTCCTTATACAAATTGAGTCGAAACATTTAATAAGCCCGTCTCACAGCCATGATCAGAGCGAAAACCAGACTGCCATTTTGAGAGATATTTTTATTCCGCAGCATTTGCTGGTGCAGTAGTTTTTCAAGCACATTGGTCGCTAATCGCTAAGTGATATAGGCGTAGCATACTTAGACAAAGGTAAGACTATTACGTTTTTCCATATCTGTGGAAACTGCGAACGAGTAAGACACGAATTGAAAACGAGAACAAAGCCAGAACCAACAGGGTTTGATTTGATACTTAGATCAATTACTTCTATAACTTCATCAGTTTGTGTCGACGTCGTAGATAGCGTCGCAGCAAAGTGTTTACTCAAATCTGTAGCACCAAAATTACACCATTTTGTATAAATATATTTTATATAAATACTTGAAATTTTAAGGTACGGGCACACCAAACGCGAAGTGAGCGAAACGAATAATCCTACGATTTGGTTAACGTGTATATTAAGTGTCCGAATAGAATATTGCGGCAGAGTAATCGCAAACTCAAAACTCATTTCTATTCGCATTCGCGCCGCAAAGCGAATGAATATCAATTTTGTTTTCGGTGTAAATCTAATGCATTGTCTTTACCTAAGACGAATGAAAGCGCCACAAATGTAGCGAATAAAATATCCCTGTTCATATCAAAAGCGACGCGCTACTAATGAAAAACACGTTCCAAACGAATAATTGAACCTAAATTTCAGTTAATTTCTCAAGTAATTTACATTTACTGACTGTTAGGATACATTTAATATTACAATTTCTAAATTTTATAAACATAAACACATCTGTAAAAGTACAGGCGTACCTCACTTTAAAGAGATAGCCATATTTTTATGCTAAGTCAACGTCTGTGTGATGCTTAACGATTAACTTGCTAAGAAATCTGAGAGGGCTTCCCTACAGAGGAATAAGGGAGTGTTGAAGTTTCAGTGGAAGAACTTGCAGAAACTCTCTCACGAGGATAAATAATAGATACATAGGAGAGTTTAAGTAGCGAAAGATGAAGTCACAAAAGGAAAGAAGCTATAATTGATTTAGACCAATTATGTCATACCCTAGACGTAGGGAAGAAAAGAAAATAATGCGTTTGTAGTTAATTATCCGCGGCTACTTATTCTTACATATTCGCAGATGACCCTCAAATCTCCAAGCAGTCCTACTGCTATTATCCACAACCTGTCGACGCACCCTTTAGC
>QYTT01079515.1:0-17219 GCA_006980735.1 Dasypogon diadema
AAACTGAGAATTGCAACTACTTAAAGTATATCACAAATTTTTAAAATATCCAACGAAAGAAGAAAGTCCAATTTAGTAGATTTTTTTTATTCATACTACGCAATCGCAAGTGTGGGCGAAATCTGTTTTTAATTTAAACTACATAATTCTGTTTTGTATTAGAATTGCGCATGTAAAAAATTAATCTTTACAATACATTAGTCATCAATGTATTAACAGTCTTTACCATGAACTGTATTGCTGCTACGAATATTACCAACTTTATTAATTTCAGAAGACTGAGATATCAGCAAAGTGCTCAAAGTGGCTCTTGAGGAAAATTCTGAAGTTTCTAAAAAAATTATTATAATATCCTTGAATATACGTCAACTCCAAATATAACGTCTACTGGACCCTGCTCTTCAAACCGAGGATCGGCTGATCTAAATCCCCCAAGTGCGGCCTCTATTCTCGACTATTCCCCTCTTTCGACAGAAGGGCGGTTAGGATCTAAATGTAGTATTGAATCTTACCCCTTGGGACTTTCAATGTATTAAATTCAATGCAGTTCCTCCTGATAAGGATTTTCAGATTCTGTTGGAGATCTTCGTTCAATGTCTTCTGAATGGTCAAAAACATATATTAATATTTTTTTGTAAGTCGTTATGTGCAATAAAAACGATCGTTTTATAGGCGTTTAAAACCCGAGGGGTTTAAAGGAGAATGGTATAAATTTGTGTTTGTAAGTTTAAGCATAAGGGCTTCAGTGAGCGAGTACATTCAATAATATATGTCGAAAAAGAAAAGAAAATATGAAAGAAATCATAAATATAAAAGTAGAAAAGAACGAAAACAGAATGAACGAGAACTAGTAAAATAAAGAGAAGAAGATCGGAAATGAAAATTCCTTGAAGAAAACGGAAGAATGAAGGTCAATTAATTAAAGTTGTCTTAAAACGAAAATGCCGAAAGAAGGCTGAAGCGATGGAATCATATACAACTGGCAAATTTGTATAAAAGGAATATATTTTCTATCTCACTTTTTTATTTTTCATTAAAACGGCAAGATTATACGAGCATTGTGATATCAACAACAGCGATTATAAATAATTTAGTAAAACTATTGCATTTCAGTGGAACAACAATAAACATTACTACTTTTGCGTGCACTTTTCTTAATTAAAGACGTACCATTATAAGGGTTTTCTTGAAAGCTAAAGAATAAACGCAAAAAGGTAAAGACCTAAGGTATTGTATGTAAACTTTTCACCTGAAGTTTGGGTCAGCACGTATGCATTTTATGTTCCTTGAAATGTCACGTGCAGTTCTCTTTCATGGTTAGATTCTGTTCTTTAATTTCATTTTTAATTAAAAATTCAGCATGCATTTAGGAAGAACGATTTTCTTTCTTAGAGTCCAATTAGGGTTGCACGTTCTGTCCAAATGATCCAATACAAATTTCTGTTGCTACACTTGGTAGAACACATCGCATCTACACACCGGATAAAATTCATTCAGTTCCAATCTTCTTCTGAGTTTCTTCAGTTGCTCCCAATATGCAAATCGCTTAATAATTAAGCACAGGGATTCCTATTTCATTGCCTTTGTCTGCGATTTTAATTTAAAATCTTACAGATAGTCCTTGATGTAATTTGGCGATTGTGAGTAGCATCTCTGCGATACTCAAGACGACTTAAAAATTCTTTGTGGGCAGCCATATGGACCGAAAGGGTTAGCTGTTTGCACTCTGCGGAAAATCCAATTTAAATTTTATTTAAGCTTAACCCTAAGTTGTGCGGGGTAATTAAAGATAAAAAGCGGAAAGTTATAAAACTTTTAGCTGCACCGAAATTATTAAATGGCAGTGGTACACCCCATCCATATTTGGGCGAGTTAAATTGGCCAAATGTGTACAGTAACCCTCAGCAGTTTGATAGCCGCAATAAAACAGCGCATGCAAATAAAAGAGGGTTGCTCCAGTAGGTGGAGGAGGTAAACCGCATGGCTGACTCCTCTTATCCGCCACTTTATCGTAAAAATATCCTTTATACAATTTCATAAGTGCACGAGGCATAAGTTTTATGGTTCTTTAATGAGACTCTCTGCAAATGGGTTAATCGGCTAAACCAGCCAACCCTTGGCATTAAATTTTTATTTCTTTGCTGCTCCCACTTTTTCTCAAGAAGTTCCGTCCGAGTTGTTTATTGTACGCATTTAACATCCTTCTTCCTGGCTGATGATTAATCAGCAATTTTATAGCATTTCTGTAAACTTTAATTCAGTTATTGGTATAGTAAGATACATTTTTATAGTCACACATCTGACTGTGAATATAAGTATGATGGAAGCAAGTAACCGATTTAAAAACTTGAGCTTATGTTCCAGAATAGAATCTAGAAAAGTAGTTATGATCGTCATAATAAATTTAGTTATATACTGGTACCTGAAAAAAAGAGAGCAAACTTCAGTATTTATTTGGTTTATTAGGGGTTTAATTGATTCATAAAAAGACAGGACAGGTTTAGTTTCTAACCCAGGCAAAATTACAAAAACTGCAAATTTTCAAAGTTAAAAGTAAAGTTATACAAAATTTCACATTTTCGTAACTTTGAAATGACTAACATTTGAATTATGCATAATAAAATATCACATACTCAAAAAATTTGCGCTTTACTCTAATGAAATGCAAAATTATAGGTTAGGTTGAGTTTATGATGCGCAAAATCAGGTAATAATAGGAAAAATTATGGGAAAACAATGAACCTTGCCAGACTCTGGTATTTATTTCATTGTCTTCTTTCTAGAGGTGGGAGAGATTTAAGTTCTTAGGTGCATTCTTCAGTTAACATTTAACACCTTAACCTTTAACAGCTTAACTGGGTCCCCTATCTTCTCTTCCCTTCTCTCCCATCACGAGTTATAAAATTTCAAACTTCAATAAATGGCCAAATATTAAAGATATTTTCGTCTTTTTTTCAAATTTCAACTAGCTTCCCGCCAAAATATTTTATATATTTTTTAGCCAAATTTTAAATTCTCGGAAACCTTAAATTTAATTTCATACCACATTAGTACCTACCAAAATTCAACTCTTGTGAAGCATTGAGACAGTTTTTACTTGCACTTAATCACCGTATATCCCACTTTTATCACAATATGAGAGAATCCTGGTTTCGAGTAAGATTAAAAAGTGGACTAACATAACAACTGCGTCCAGAGTGTGTTAAAATCATCGCGTTTTACTTCTGCAAGACAACTTTTGGCAAAAAGATAAGATGGGCTGCTCACTCTCGTATTCAATTAATTCAAAACCAACTGCAGCAGTACAGATCATGCTGAAGGAGATAGGCTATTGAGTGAATCGATATTAGAGGAAGTTTTTCCGTTAGTATCCCCATAAGGATGAGTACAAACTACGGGCTTTTGCTTCAGATTTACCCGATCGGTCGAGTCGGATCAGCTTTCAGATCTACCCGATTTTTAGTTTTGCGTGATATAAAAGATCGATTGAACATTTTTGTTGGTAGGAACCGATGAAAAAACTGGAAGAATGAGGCATGAAGCTCCCACACACTTTGGGTTTTTGCTCCAGACTTAAACAATTCGGATAAAATTTCAAGACTAGCTAGAAATCCTCCCTTCCAGACTTAACACCGCGCGTCTGCACTAGCCAGATTTTCTGTCTTACCAGCTGTTCTGTCTGCAAAATGTCTAGTGGAGACCGCGTATTGCATACCATTTTATCTAGTATGGCAGTCAGAACTGGTAAGCGTCATTTGTTGCCATATTGATAGACAGAAATTTGACCTATTCGAATGTTCAAAATGGCGGAATTTAAATTATAGAGAAACGACACTATAAATTTTGTTAAACTTTTTCGTGAAAAAGAGTTTTTATGGAACATGAGGAGAAAAACATACAAATGCTTAGATTTAAAGAAAGAAGCGTGGGCAGATATTGCTAACAAATTCAATTGTCTTTTTGTTATTTTTGACATGACATGAAATCTCTTGCCAGAATTTGCCCACACAAAAAGATTTGACACTTAAAAAGAAAGTGACATTTATCTGGCTTACCAGAAAATCTAGCTAGGGCAGACGCGGTGTAACCGACAGATTTGGTCCACATACTTCAGATTTATGCTATCGTTCTTCTAACGATCGAGAAAGTCTGAAGAAAAAGTTCGTAGTGTGTGGCGTGGCTGGCGTTGTAGGGAAGTGGGATCAAGATCGGATGACTTAGTCAAGCATATGCGCCTACATGCACGGGTCAAAAGTGGACAAGGGGGTGGGGGTGGGGGATGGTTTCGGACTAGCACAATGTTTGGGAATCTTACCACTTACCTACTTACTGAAGCGTGTTTCGAGTGTAGATATCTGCAATAAATAATGCTGCTATGCTGCATTGCATGTAACGTGGATGTCGGGATCTACATTGACAGTACAACACTTACTACAGTGTGGCCAAATCTTTGGTTTAGCGCTGTCTCTTGGCATTAAGCGACTCTTTCAAGGTTACAACGACGATGCGGCGAAGCGCTCCAGTATGAGGATTTCTCTAGCGGACTGATCAATAAGCAGACCTCTACAAAGGAAGAGATCGATCGACAAGTTACTATATTAGCAAATGATAGGTGGATGAGGCTAAATTGTTCTGGAAGAATGGCTGCATTGTTTACAAGGAGGCGCATAGACATAAAGTAACATTATGTTCGTCGTGACAGGGCACTAACCCTTTGGTACGCATGGGTGTTCCTTTAAATCATTTCTATAGAAATTTTATGGATGAGAAAGAATTTGAAAGTAATCAAGCATTCTCTGCGAATGCCCAGGCTTGGCCAGATGAAGGAAGCGGCAGGCAAAGTGTTAGGTGAAAAGGCAAGATTTATTAACTCTTGTTGCTGGTTGTAGCCTCCTCACTGTTTATTTGCTCTATAACAGCCCTCTCAGTTGAAGTTCCATTGATGTGATGAACAGTTTTTCATGGACAAGGGAGATCGTTTTTTGGCTATTGTGGTTTGTAGTTTTTGAGTGGTTGTTACTCTAACCTAACATATCATGAATAGAAAAGAGACGTATTGACTGTTCTATTGTACGGGTAAACACACAAAAATTATTACTCCCATCCCGATTCGAAAATAGGTGCACAAAATTTTCCAAAAAATATTTTTCTAACTCTTGAAATAAAAATTTTAACTTAAAAATCCTTTCCAAGGGAGTGAAAACGTTTTGCTTTTGAAGTTACAAAGGAGTTGTAACAAGTACCAGAGTAATGTCATACCTATTCAGTCAGATTGCAAGGGATGACAGAGGAGATTGAGATAAACAAAAAACTGTGTGGCAGAAAGGTAACAATTACAACCAATTTTGAGATAATGTGACTTTTGGATTTCTAGAACATTATTATGAAAAAGGTTTATAATTTTTTACTACACATTCCATGTCAAATGGAGATCTCTAATGAACATTATGAGCAATAAGTCATTATCAGCGTTTCCGAATTGCTAAAATTCCTAAATTGGCATTTATTTCATTAATTATGTACTAACCGAAATTGTAAATCTTATTTCATTATCATTCGTTTTGTTATCATACATTTTTTTAATTTTGTGTCAACATTCCCCTCATATCATCGCTGTCCCAGGTTATTTAATTTTGTTAAAAGTTCAGCCTGCCTCACAAAACTGAAAATAAAGTTCTCATGTTCTCTTTAAATAGACCCGGTTGCCCATAATTTACGTTTATGGCTCTATAAATAACGACAATGAATTTTGCACAGTTAAATTAACTTTTAAAGTGGTTTACATGTCTTTAACAGAAATTTAACAAGCTTTGAAGAATATAATTCATCTCTTCCGGCATGCCACATGTTGTAACCACAAAGGAAACCGAGTTGGTGGCTTTGGTCTATCCCCAAAACCACAAAGTAACCTTCCGAAACACGCAAATACATTAGGGGCTCCATATCCATATGAGCATCCACGTGTTAACATATGCTAGCATTTGATCGAGTACAGCCAGGAAAAACCCTGCTTGACATATGCAGAAATGGGGCGAAAGCCTTGCGGAGCAACTTTACAGTAGGCACCCATTACAACGTTACATGCCGTACGAACCGGATTGGTAAGGCTTTACATCATCCTTCGTTGTTTGCATATGTTGACATGTGGTTATGATTTTTCGATTAAAGTTATGGATGGGATTCCCGGTGGCTCGCGAAAAGGGTAAAATGAAAAATTGGTTGGAATCGCTTTAAAATTCCGCGCTTGAGGAAACAAATGGCTCGGTTCACTTCCCGTGCGTTGATATCGAACTACAGCCACCCCATATGGAAACTCTTGTTCCGGTATTCCGCAATTTGAGTATTTGCATGAAATTGATTTCGCTTTCATTCAATTTTGCCGATTTTGAGGCACTGATGGTTCCGACAACTTTGTTGACAAGAAAGAATTACCTTGTTCGGTTCGTTTACTATTTATAATCGAAAAGGGGAATATGATATAATTTCCGTGTTTCATAAGCTTTGTAGATTTGTAGCTACTTATAATACATCCTATTTAAATCCAATTTAAATCGAACGTAGAAATCACATAAAGTCTGACATGACCATCATCAATTTATTGTAATTTTATTACATTTTTGCAGGGTGTGTGAAAACAAAAATAAAAATTTTAAATATTCTCGAGTTATAGTATTTTACAAATTTCTCTAAAATGCTGCCTCAGTCTTCTTTAAAAATTTTTGACTGCCTTTATATTCATCCTAGCATAGTGAAATATAGTTAATTTGAAAGGGGAAAATTCAATTCATCTATAAAAGAAAGTGTAACACCTTAAAAAATAAGTGAGAAAGGGGGATCAAGGGTGAGGACTGGATTCTGGAAAACTTGCAAATTTCCAAGAATTTTCCAAAGCATAATAATATTAAGAAATGATGGACAACAATTTTTAATGCTGCGGTAAAAATGCATTCTTTTGAATCTGAGCTTTGGGCTCATGATGTCGAGCGTTTAGTGTATAAGAAGATAATTTTTGACATGTGTTGTGCTAAGAAGACAGTAAGGTGTCAAAGATGACATAACAGCCCTCCGGATATTTTCAACATTTTACCAACGCCGGTGGTTGAACCGGCTGAGGCGCACGTATACAGATTTTCTCTCCTGTTGGCGTGGGTTCGAATCTCGCACAGGACAAACTGTGGTAGTAGGTTCTGCGACAAACTATCGCTGACAATCCAACCACTTAAAACTCTCTCCAAAATACAGTCGGAAGGAGGCAGATTAACTGGACACTTCTACGTCGTCGGGATACAGATGCACAAGGGCTGGTCTTAAACTTTTAACAACAAAACAGCTCCATGAAGATTTACAAAGAAAACGATTTATTTAACAGGAAAAGACTAAAATTAGATCTAAACTCTGCGGAGTGGCACCGCACGCTTCGTTGGTGACTTCGCAAATTAAGAAACCGGACCGACTGGTAAACTTATTAAATATTGTCCAAAACAAAGCGCGAGCGAACTTCTTTTTTGAATTCGAAACGGCAGCGAGACCAGAAAAGCAACAACTGAATAGCGTGGAGAAACAAAACCAACATCAACAAAATGCGTCTACTAGAAACATCCTGAAGTCGCCCGCTGACAGGTAAACCTCACAAATGTTAGGAGGCATTCCGCTATTAGGAGGAGAATCATGAAAACAACCGAATGTGGCCGAGTGGAGGTCGCCACAAAAGAATTAATTTCATGCCAAAAAAATTAGGGCTGACTTACAAATTTCCCAAACTTCCTTTCCCTAATTTCGTTCTACTTGAGCTGTGCTGTGTGCATCATAGGATTGTCCCCTCAGCTTAGGCAATACCTCAAAAAAACTTACAAGAGTGCTTCTGCAAGAAACCGAGTTCACAGTTTTTTAAGAAATGGAGAGAAAGAAAGTGCCTAGGCGGTTCATATTATAGGCAGATAGTATTATTACAAATGTATATGAGCGTATGATGTTGCATTATTGTTTAAAAGTCGCTTATCAACTATAAATAATTCCTTTTTTCATTTTATTATAAAGTTGGTAGTACTTTCATGGAGTCCAAATCAGTTAAACATTTTTGTAATAAAGTGTATTGAAATTCACGGCGTAGCCGAAGCCCAGTGGGTGTCCTTTTTGGGCCTTGGGTGATTCGAAGAATCCCGCACTTAAATTTAAATTCTAAAATTTGTTTCGAATGCAGGAAATGGCTTCGTGAATTATTGGGTACTTCAAGAGAAGAAGAGAATAAAGACAAATTCATTTACAAAAAGCACCATTAAGATCATTCAATGAATGTCTTCTTCTGAGCAGTAAAAAGTAAAATTACTAAAGAAACCGACTAATAATTATTTAAAATTTATAAAAACACGTATTTTAAAAATTACACAAGAAAAAAACAATTGGCTTCGTTTGCGCCAAATAAAACAATGTTTGCTTTCTAATAAAACAATGTTTTTTTTACATTAAGTAGAGCAGATGTTAAAATAATCACTATGGAAAATAATCCAATTATTATAATAAACAAAACTTCCTAAATTTGAAAGGCCATATTCATCGAGTGAAAACATCTACACGAATGAAGTTGATATTCAAATACAGTGTAATCAATTATCCGTGGCATTGTTCTATTTTCAATCCATACTGCAATAAAAGTCCAAAAGTCCCTTAAAACTGTCTCCTGTAAATATTAACCATTGCTAAATGATAAAAATCTGATAATAACTCTTATTTTTGACCAGAATTACTAAAGTTGATCGGTAACTCTTATTTCATAACCAGAAAAAAGATATTTTGAAATAATGGTTAATCCACAACCATTAAAAATAAATCGGAAAATAACTCTTATTGGTAATTAGAATTATAAAAGTTGATTGATAACTCTTATTCCATAACCAAAAAACAGACGTGATTAAGCAATAACCGATAAAAATTAATCGAAAAATAACTGTTATAGTGCAACTTTTACCATAAAACTTATAACAATTACGGTCCCTGCTTATTTCGTATTAATATCGAATCTTCAATATTTTAATGTTTGATAAGCCTGTATAGAACTTTTAATTTATTTTTAAGACTTTATTTATCATGTTTCTGTTGGTTCTGATATATACTAAGCTTAATAAAACCAAAATATCAGAAAGCCAAATTGTTATGGAATTTGAGCTTTCCGGATCAAGTCAAATATTTTTCGTTAATGAAGCAGCAAAAGCTCAATTTTGTCCGAGTACCTTACCTACACTGAGTAATGCAGAATTATGATCAATCATAGTTGATAGTTGGAAGCTACAGCTAAATGCTTGTGAAAATTAATCGCATATTTATTGGCGTTTTTAAATATATGTCTCATTACGTTTTTATGTGATAGTACCAGAGATCAGAGGATAAACTGTCAATACACTTTATTTCTATGGCAAATGAAGCAATGTTTAGTAATTGAACGTTTAAAGTTCTGAGAACAAATAGAAAACATTTCTATTAGGAGTAATTGTTTCCCCTTAAGATCAAAGCTGCTGAACCTGCTGCATGGGTTGAAGTCCAGGATAATTATTTAAAAACTATTTATTGGATTTTATTTGGTATTTACGAACAGTAGAAATAATTTATTTGGTTAAGCAGTTTATGATTGCACATTATGGACGACAAATGTAACCTTTTGACAGATATGTTTTTGTTCTAAAGAGCGAATTATAGAATAGTGAAAATAATTTACTCCCAATGGTTAGGGAATTACCGAAAATTTATAATTTTTTGTTCTACTATGGTTCCTTAATAATTCATGTATTTTAATAATAATAATAATAAATAATGGGTCGTCTACCGGAGTTGATTCACTACCATATTCATTTAATTCCATTTCACACGTTTTAATTATATAATATTGCTTTCCTATATCCTATAATTCCTATGATTACACTTATGATCTACACTTAAGATTGATACCCCAACTTTCCCTTTGTCCTTACTACAAATGCATTACTTTGTCTAATATAAGTACCCTACACAGAATGTACTTCAAATTGTTCGCATCCATCGTGGAGGAAAAAGGGGAAGAAAAGGAAGTAAAAAAGAGAAAAGGAAAATTTAACTCATTCCCATCTCAAACATTATAACTTTTCTTCTTGTCAGTGAATTCCTTAAGAAATTATATAGATGATTTCAGTTGGCACCATTTAAAAGCCCTACAACCTCTGATTCGTTAAAACAAACATCACCTAAGTACTTTTTCCTCAGATCCCTATACATTGGGCACATTCCTATGCATGCATTTTAAATTTAGTGATTTCAGTATTGCGTTTTAATTACCCTTAAAAGGTGGCAATTATACCTCCTGACAAATGTTGCAAGTTAATCCACACCCCACTGTCTTCGTAAGTACAATTCTTGTCAATAGAATCGCTTCAATCAATGCCTTTCAAAAGAATCGAACTGGCACCCATAGGGGAACAAATCTATAGACCTGAGTCGTAAACAACGCGACCGTCGACGTGGATAAATTATTTTTCGAAAGCAGTTACATTTTGGATGATGGCATCGAAGTTTTATATTTGAAGCAGGAAAAGGGACGAATGCGGAATTCGTCAAAGCCTCGTGAAGAAGAACTCTTGTTGGGACTTTGACTTAAAAACCAAAATCGAAAAATATTTCGTTTGTTCGAGTTCCACTGAAACGAGAAATTTAGAAAAAAAAATTTCAGGATGGAATAGTTTGCAAATTGCTGGCATTTTTCCAAATTCTAGTTCCACTGAATAAACGAAATATTTTCCGATTTTGACCTCTTGAGCTAGTCGAATTTTGGAAATTTGATTTTGAATTTGATGTACACACCAAACACATTCCTATTCATGTACAAATGCTTGAAATATCGAGCTCTAAAATTGGATTTTTCCAAATTTTGAAAATTTCTCTTAATCATTTTCTTTTATTATCTATGTTATCACAAAAATATTCTGTCACAGTTTTATCAAGATTGGTTCCAAATTGACAGAGCTATGTTGTTTTTAAGAAGGTGTTTTCGAAAACGTAGTACTGCACAATTTATGCAAAACCTACACTTGTAGTTAATTTATTCCCAGACAATTTACGATTTCCAAATTTTCATATCTTTAGTCTCCTGCCATAGTTATTCAGATTTTTTTTATATAAAATATAGTTTTTTTAAGATCCACGGTACACATGTGGTGAAGGGGTGGAAAAGTAGTTATCTACACATGCAGTAGCGTGCATTGAGAAAATGGGAGATGAAATTTTTAAACAGATATGAGCTTACATTAAATGGATTTATGTTCAGCAAACAGAAATGAATTTTAGTTAAACACGATTCTATTTAAAATGTTTTTCAAATGAAATATCTGAACAGCTTTCCATTTGACTCAAATTGAAAGATGTTTCATCGAAACACGATTCGTAGAATGTTTGTGCATATTGCAGTTTGTCATTTTCTCAATGTGCAGTGAGTGAAGTGAACTTGCTTGAAAAATAGTTGAAAAATTAGTGGAAATTATGGATGGTATGTGTCTTCTGGTCATGTAATTTTTATAAGTTGTTGTAGAAAACTTGATGACGCCCTTACTTTGGACAATGATACCCCTTTGTTGTTTGTAGTTGCGACAGAATATCAAGAATTACAAAAGCTTCTAGAAGCTTGGAATTTGATATCGTTGTTGCCAATATTAGTTGATGAGTGAATTTAGTTACTACAAAATAAAAGCTTGTTAAACTATTGTGTATGTACGACAAAATAGAACGAGGTTACATACGATAAGTTAAAATATATCTCTGCAGAAGATGTAAAAGATTTGATTCCCAAAGTTGGCGTGAGAGCAGGATTCAGGGAGAAACTTTTGATTTGGAAGAAAAAGGAGGTATTCAGTTTCACGAAAATGTTTTTAAATTGGATTTATTATTGTATAATTTTTTTTCTAGTTCAACATTGACGATCAGACTATTTCAGTAATAATAGAATAATAGAAAAGTGGCTGGAACGTCACGATTGAAACTTGAAAATGTCAGCCCGTGAATGTTGGACATTTTTGCACTTTTTACCTTTAATTATTGGGGAGTTAGCCCCGTAGGGAAACAGAGCATGGAAATTATTATGCTTACTTGATTGAATTGAAAATGTCGATTTTCTTTTGAAGCCTACTGTAAATCGTGAGCATGATATTGATTATTTACAGAAGTTTATAGAAGACCAACTCTCTTTGTACACATCATCTCATTCGGACAAACGTTAAAACCGAAGCATTAAAAAAGTGTAGCCCTTTGAAATTGAATATTTGGTCTTTTAGATTTGAGTCTAAGCATAGACCATCAAAAATGTATTCTTCTATTATTACATCTAGATTAAATCCTTCGTTAACCCTTAGTACCAAAGCCTGTTTAAAATTCTCTGAGTTTTTAATTAAATATAAAAAAGCATTAGATTTAGAAGGGATAGAATGTAAACATATGAAATATATTAACCTTAATATGTTACCAAATTTCCAGTATACTATTGAATCTGATCACAGTGAAGGGATCAACTAACGAAATCAAATTCAGAGGGAAATTACACAAAGACAATCAATACCTATCTTCATATTTTAATTCATCCTTATATTTGTTTAAAATAATTATTTTTTTGACTGATGATGTGGACCTCTACGTGTATTGCTATCCCGTTGAAATAATGAAATTTGATGATCATTTTCAGGCTTTTGAGAGGGGTAAAAAGCTAAACAAAACTTTATATATTAGAAATATTTCCTTCTTTACAAGTCCTTCTTTACATATATATATACGATTAATAATGGAAAATGTTACCTTCGCAATAAATTTATTTAATTACGGAAAATAAAAGATATTTGCTCAACGGAGTGTGTTTTAATTCTAACCTTGAAAAGTCCTTGTCGTCTAATATATTAACGATTTTTTCTTACCTCTCAGGTAAAGACTGATAAGATTTTGTAAAAATAAGGGGCCAAGAACGAATTGAACTGTCACTAGAGACACATTTGTGGCTATCTATGGTCGTGTTTGGAAACGTCATTTGCACTACAACTGTATTATTCAGCTTAATTCTTAAATTGTAAATAGATCAAAGGATGGAATTAGTCACTTCCTGCTGAAAATCGTTATGCACCTTTATAAGCTTCTGCTAAGTTGATGGTCCTTAAATTTTAAAAATGAATATGCAGTTGCAGTGCAGACAACGTTTCCGAACTCGACCTGTGTTACAAATTCGATCTAATTCAGATAGATTCCTATTTAGGCTTTTTAAAAAGATCCTGTTAATTTAAGATACAATTATGTTAGAATTTAAAAAAATCTATTTGAAATTTCTTAATACAACGTTTTAATTTTAAACAGAAGGCGTGGTTGATTCAAACATAGCGTGCTCAATTTAGGGCTTTTTAATATGAGACAGATTTATGTTCAAAACAAACCAAAATAATTTTGATGCCAAATCATATGTGTTTTTATTTGAATTAAACAGGAATGCATTTCAATTTTTTCTCAGTGTAGTAATGTACTTTTTAAAGGGTGACACTTAATTCAAATCAAAACACTTCAGTGTTTCTTTAAACAAAATGATAAAATTTTTATTTTAAGATATTAAATAGGAATATTCCAGAAGAATCTAAGTACCTACTCAAGGAAAGTAGAAATTCGCGCTTCCAGATAGCAAATGTTATGAATTTATGCCCGTAGGGCACTATAACTTGTCTTCTCATTGAGATTAAACAAGTTTAGGGAAATAATTGTAATCTGTCCCGAAGCACAATATTTCACGCTGTGCAATTAGGGAACACAGTTTAAGACAAGGTAGTTAAATCAAATGGACGTCTATGTTGACTTCCTAAAAGGCACTGGGTACCAACAGAACGTCATATTATGACTAATGTGAGCAGTCTTGTGTTATACATCAAATATACCATCATAAAGGGCTTTCACAACCCCAGTGTTCCATTTAGGTGGAGCATGGACCAGAGCACTGTATTGTCGCCCATTAATGGCTGATAGCTCTGACAGTAGTAAATTATCTGACATTTGATGTGGTCATAATAATCCTTCCATAAGCCAACTCACTGTGATGGGACAGCTGAGGATAATTTTATCTTCAAGGGTTGAGAGTTGAGACCTGCAAATAGCCATAGACGCTTTTATAGCGCAACTTTAATTAGTCACACGTTAATTGGATTTGAAATGAAATCTATTCGAACATGGATTATTTGCTGATTCAACTTTTACGGAGGGAGTTACTGCGAGTACGTTATCGGCTTCTATTTAACTTCGAATTTTGTTGTAATATTTAAAAAAAAATTGGAAAACATAGTCGCGTTTAAATTAGTGGAGATATTTGGCAGTGTTTGTTTTCCTCGTTTTACATTCAGATGAGAAATCTCCACGCTTCATGAATTTAATTTATAATTACAATAGATTTTGAAAAATTTTGGAATAGACTCAATTATAAATCAAGCTTTCTGGGACGTAATCGAATCGGAAAACTGCTTTAGCGCAAGGGTTTCCTCCGAAAAGATTTATGCCATAGGAGATGAAGGGATTATTAAAAAATTTACAGTTATGAAGTGGTTTCGGGGATTTATAAAAGGATTCGTTATCCTTTAGGGATCAGTTAGTGATTGAGAAACCACCAATAGTAGGTTTGGAAGACGCACCGTAAGTAGTTGAGAAAAATTTCTCAAAACTACTTCAGCGATCGAGTGAGATGAGGAACATCACTGCCGATTTTTTCCTCACAGAGGCTTCTAATCCTGCACAGGGTGCAGTAATTTATCAGGATACCAGTGATTGAAGCCATTCTACTGACGAGAATTGCACTTGTAAAGCCACTGGGATATGGCCCACTTCCAACATTTGTCAGGTTAAAATTTTCCAATCTCCTCTTTCCTAATGACCCACCTAAGCTGTGCTGTGTGCATCACAAAGTTGTTCTCTGAGCTTAGGCAATACCTGAAAAAGAAAAAAAAGTTAGAGTACCACAACAAAGCAGTGTAGTTTGTCACAAACTGGTCGAGAAATTTAACTAAATAAATGGCTTTAAAATATCTTAATTGAAGTCCCCTTTTTGAATTTTGGAACTAGTTCTTTTTTCGGGGTTATTTATTTAATGTTTTAGGTATTGTTAATTTATGAAGTTGTTTCCTTGATTTATAGACTCTCTGGCTTTCAATTAGGAAAAAGAAAATTAGCCTATCGCAACTATGGTGTCACTTCTTGAGTAATTTGAAGAGAGCAATCTGTTCGCGAAGAACGAAACTATAGAGTAAGTATTTTTCAACCTTAGCCAAACGTTTTTTTCGAAACATTTATTAGAACCAATAAATTCAAACGGAGGTAGAACCTAACCTTAAATGTCAGACGCGTTTATGTGTTTTGATTTGATATACCGTGTCCTCTGCAGGGTTAAAGTGGTAGGAAAGTGGATTCTTTAAGTGCTTTAATCTGGAAAAGTTTTACTTTAATTTGTATTTTGTAAGAGATCATTTAGAGAAATCACTGTGTACGTATCCATTTTATAACATTTGGCTTTTTTCTTCTGTTCTTTTTCGCTATTTTTAATCAAAACAAACAAATGTCATCTGTCTTTGAAGTCTTGCTAACCAAAAAGTCTTAAATCTATCTATTGGGAATTAGAAGAATTAAAATCACCTAGTGGTAAAAAATTGCGTAACTACTTTACTTAACTACTTGGTTTCAAGAGCATGCGTAGTTCCTGGCAGCCAGAAGTACTTGCAAATACTTTGCCAAGCCGAATGGAAAGCAGCTATTGTTAACTGTTATAAATTTAGCACGAAAAAACATCGTTGATCCGATTCCAGCTCCAACAATCGCGCTGTTATTTTCGTCCTAAATTCGTTGGCCAGTTAGTGAGTTTTTCGAACCCTGGACAATAACATGCGATAGGAGAAATCCCAAATAGTGTTTCCTCTCTATCGATTTCAAATGAACATAAATGAACGTTGAGAAAACGTTTTCGCAAATATTGGTAACTATATTCACGAATTCCTTAAACAAATGCAGAATTTTAATTAATATTAGAATAGCAGTAGTTCTTATAATAGGTTTTTCATTTTACTTTACTTTTTTTTAAGCCGTAAAAGACCAGATAATATACTGCCCCTATTATTCAATGCCGCTACTGTGCTCTTTCTGCTACTTGACCTAAAGTTACTTCACGATGTATAAAATGAGCAGCAAATTTAGCTTTAATTTCATTAATCGAATTATACTAACTGATGAGGTACTATAATGGGTATACCGGCCCTTACCTAGAGTTGTGCATTTACTATGAAAATTAATTGGAACTTCTTGCTACTGTAGACAGAGTTTGCAGTTCGGGTACCTATTTCCGATCACTTTGCATATATGTTTCGACATTGAGCGCTGTTTAATCATCAAGTTTGTTATAAGCGTGGCCCTGGTACTGTCCATATCTATAGAAAACATATACACAATGAAATGGAACCTCTAAGGAGATAACGCAAGAGTTTTGCCAGGTTTGTCCTCCCTCTGATGCCTGTTTATTAATGACAAATTTGTAGCATGTTTTATAGAGCTGTATGTATGCCATATAAACCTTTGTTTTTGGATCCAGAACATCCGGATAAGAACGGCCTTGTTCGTTATTCTATCTATCTTATGTATTTCTGCAAGTCTATATTCCGAATAATTCCGAATAACTTCAAGTTAGCACACTGCTAATATTGCCGATCTGATGTCCGAACAAATAAAGATTCTTTTTGTTTGGTAGCACTTATTTATTTGGGCATTCATCTAACTACAAACAAGATCACAATATAACATTATTACCTCAACTGTAAAGTGCTAACCAGCCTGAGCCAAAAAAATAACAACGACTGTTATGAACCTGTTTCGACAAAAAGAACTAAAAGTAAAATTCAAGCAAAAGGGAATCATATTGCAAATTCATTTTAATTCAAACAGTATTTAGGAAGCACAAAAGTAACAGCAGTTAGGAAAAGGATAACTCCCCGGATGGTGCTCCCGACCATCGGCTCCACTCGGCTGGAGTTAAAGGAGCATGTTAAGTACCTGGGAGTCATCTTGGACAAAAAACTAGGCTGGAAACGACACTTGGAAGAAAAGGCAGGAAAGGCCTTTACGGTCTTGTCCACCTGCCGAAGGGCCATTGGTAAGAATTGGGGACTTAAACCTCGGATGCTGGCATGGTTATACACCAGCGTTATTCGACCCAT
>QYTT01079516.1:366-10664 GCA_006980735.1 Dasypogon diadema
TTTCTATTCATCTCAGACACCCATCTACTTTGCATAAAAACTTTCAGGAAAATTGAGTATACACTGAAATGTGTCATAGATTAAAAAATAAAAGCTGAGAGTCAGAAAAGTTTTAGAGTTCATTCTAATAGCTGCCGTAGTTCTGTTCGTTATCGAGAGTTTAATTTTAAACATAAATTTAATTAAAAATAATTAAAAGTGTTCTTTAACTCTTAATAATTTTGATTTGCAATAAATATAATAAACAGTGAATTTAATTAATTGTATTTTTATCGGAAAATAAAGTAAAATTTCAAAATAATGGCTAGCTATAGTTCATACAAGGATTTCTAGCTATTATATATATACACGTCTGTTGTAAAATTTCATTGTCTATATTCCATTTTGGTAGAAGTCCGCAAAATTCCTTTTGCTAAAATTCTTCTTATCTTAAAATAAGTAACTAATAAGCAAAATAACATGCTCAGAATAGCCCTCGATTAAAAAATTCGATACGAAAACGTTATTCGTTACCCTTGACCAGAAATAAATTACCTCAATAAAAGAACCCATCATGGTAGAAGTAGGAGTGGAGCCAAGCATTGACACCTCTAGTTTTTTCAAGTTTCTTCCACGTAGTCTGGCAATTCCTACTAGATTGTGCGCATCCAAAACGTAACCTGTTGTATTAGCATTAAGATATATGTTACTTTTGTAAAAAAAAAACAATTAGCACTATTACATACCATGTATGACTATCTCCTCCAAATTTTTACAGCGCCACGACATCATCACAAATGGATCTTGACCAGATCGCAAGTACAAATCCATCACATTACGCTCAGCCTCTTGGAAAGCCTAAAACAATAACACGATTAAAAACCAATCAAAAATTGACATTTGTAGCACCATTACCGAATCAACCCATTGTATACTTTTTAAAGTGTCTTTATAAAATTGAGACATGAGATCCAAAGCATCCACATTAATCTAAAAAATTAAATTTTAAACTTTCGCAATATACAAATTAATGTAAGCATACAAAGTTACAGAATAACACTCTTAAATGGGTAATTGGCATGCTGCGACGAAACAAGGTATGATGTAAAACATCGACAGCCTCATAGGCATAAATAAGCGTTAAAATTAGTTTTATATTCTTAAATTTGCTAGCAAAGGTCGCCCATGCTATTTCGGAAATACCCGGATGTCCTCTATCTAGCCCATGCACACAAATCATAAATTTTTTTAATGGAAGTATTTGTAGAGTTTTCAAAACCTCATCGTTGAGAGTATCGAAATCGAGAGATAACACCTGAAAGATAAATAGATATGTGTAATAGTAAGGTAACATTTTAGTTCGAAAATCTAAAATAGACTGAAATACCTGAAGTGAAGTACATTTCTCAAAGAATACGTGTTCTACAGCCAATATTGGATAATGACTAGGGTCAAATTTAATTGATGCTATTGTAATTTCTTGCAAGTCTTGCGGTCGGGCTAAAGCTTTCAAGAAATCTGTCGCATAGTATGTTAGACTCTCAATGGCTCCCAAGTCTAAGACTTTTACTGAAGGATTCTTACGAGCTAAAAGCATTTTAATTGGTTCCACAAATATTCTAAGAAATGAAATGAAAGTAAGTAAAAATAAGACATAAAATTGTATTAAATAATTTCATACTGTTCGATATCATATAGATCCTCGTCTGGGTAGGTTTCACCAGGAATTGCTAAACCAACCGAATTAGTATGAAAACGCAATCCTACAATATGACTACTTCTTGCAATCCTAAAATCACAAATTTATTACATACCTTTGTTTACTTGGATGTATGATTACTTACATGTACAAAATTCGTCTCACTTTCTCTACGTGGTAAAGATTAATAATGTCGAAAATAATACTTAATTCACTCGTCAGATTAAGTAAGTTTTGCATAAAAAAATTACATTGTCGATCATCGTCTACATTTAACTTAAATTTGAAATTTTGGAAGAATCTGGAATTTGAAAAAACACGGATATTATAACTTTTGTCTATGATTGTAATATGTATAATAATAAATTAACATTATTTTTGTTAATCAAGAATACTATTTTAAGGTAATTTAGAATCGTTGAAGTGAAATTCATTTTGAATTTTTGGTCCCAATAACTATTGAAATAAAGTTTCCACTGATCTCGACCGATTAAAATTGAAATAGTACTCTACACAATATAATAATTTGCAAGTGTCGTAGCTTTCGCCGTTACTCACAGAAGTCAACCGAAAGAAAGTTGTAGCTTAAAGTTTATCGAGCATTTTATACGAGGACATTTTAATGTTAATTTTAATTTCTCATATACGAAATTTTTACACAGTTCACCATTTCTTCGAATATGTTTTCAATTCCCTACAAATCAGATAATAATCTAACTTTGTCTACCAAGTATAAAACAATTATTTTTTCAACTCTTCAGAACATTTTTAAACAGAGATAATTAACTTTAAAACATTATTCTGGTGACCTTGAACACAAAATTTCGCCTTTTTCGTTCTGAACTATTCTCAGTATGGTCATAGAACCAACAATAGTCAGTAATGCCAAGTAAAACTTGAGTTATGAGTAAGACATCAAAATTTCATCCCTTGAGAGAAGATAAAAGGCTGAAGAAAATAAAACTATTTTTCTATAAGAACTTAGAAAAAATAGCAATTTTAAAACTTCACTTTTAAGAGGTTAGTGAAAAGCGTTAAAAGATGCTTAAGAGGAGGTCATACAAAATACTAAACTATGAAAACTTATACACTAAAGTATGGAATTCGATTGTCCACTTAAGTTTGTCCCCTTTAGTTTTTTACGACATCGATTACTCAACTAATAACGCGGTATCTTGAAACTTGATATTTACAACATACCGGGATCAAGTTAGAGATGTAAATGTACCGGAAAAAAGCAGCTTCTTTCGGTTTTTTTTCAATTTTTTACGGTTTTTACATTTTATCCTTCGTACCATTTAAACCAAAGTAGCTTTTTTTCCCTTCGATAGTTGAAATAATAAGGAATTTATTTGTTTATTCGGCTATTTATTAACCTACTCGCATATTTATATTAATATTTCCATATTTGTTTTAATTCAATTATGAACTCAAATTTTAATTTTTAATTTAAACACACCACTAACATTCTTTTCATATTTGTTTCTTTAAAAATACTATGTTCAAAAAATAGCTAACGTTTTGCTTATATTTTATTTGTTGCTACTTAACTACCTTTGATTAATTCGTTTCTTTTTTCCAAGAAATTCTTAGGACAAAGGAACGCGCGAGTGATTCCACCGAAAATTGACCAAAGGTTCTAAATCAACCACCTCAGATCACGATGAAATTTTGTATATAAGTAGAGATTAGAGAAGTAAAAAAAGTAATTTCTTCTTTTTTCTCTACGAGCCACATAACGGGATTTTTAACGGTTTAAAATTCTCAAGAATGTGATTGTAGCGCGTGCTTTAAAAATTCACAAATTAAGTTCTACGTGTCAGAAATTAGCGAAACAGGTCTCATTTGAAAGATAAAGGCTTGGACTTCAAGAAAAAAATATAAAAGGACAGAAACCTGGAAAAAAAATTGTTCAGAACGAAAGTATCCTTCCTATATCTCTAAAAGCAAACCTTTTTTCTCTTTCATTTTTCTTTATTTTTTAAAAGTAAGTATTATCTTCATTATCTGAAAATTTCATTCTAGTATCTCAATAGGTTCGTATTAAAAAATTTATTTGTCTGTATGATATTTTTAGACGCTATAAAAGATTACTTAGATATATGATATACTACATATGCAGAGTATGCGGAACGGCAGAATACCTTGAAGTCTTTGAGAGTAACTAAGGCCAAACAAAAGCTAAATGTTCCTATTTCTATCACACTACTTCTATCTCAAACTTTCGAGATAATCCACCGCCATTTCAGTTTTTATATACTTTGTATATTATGTATAGATTTTTTGAAAAAAGACATATACAGTATCGGACAAAACTAAAGAAACTAAGGTGCACTTACTTCTTTCTATGATAGATATAATATAGTAACTGTGCCTCTTTAATTTGGAGAATATTATCCAAAAATATGGGCTGTCTCGAATGGGTTAAATAAATTTGCGAATAAGATGACTTGATTTGTAGTATACAAGTTATTAGGAATTTTTCATTGGAGTAGAATCATTCCGTCAGTTATACTGTTGAGAATTATAGTGTACCATTCTTCATTTAAGACGTCTGGCGTGTAATAAGTACAACGAATCATTCAAAATTATTGAAGATTACGATAATGGAATGTCACAGAAGGAATTATTAAAAAGTACTCCATCAGCAAACTACCCCAAGGCAGGAAAATTATTACTTCACAAAATTAAAAAAAAAACGATATGTCTCCTTTATAGCGTCTTCATTTGTAACTGTGCTTTCTTTTATCTTTCGTTATCCTTGGATTTGCTTCCTTTGGTAACCCTGGTTGTTCTTTTCCTTTGTATTTAACTTCTTCTTTTTCTATTTTTGAATTGTTTGCATTACTTACTATTTTGTAAATACCGGTACTATATAAGCGGACTAGGCCTGTGTACTATCGTATTAATTGAATAAATAAATAAATAAAGTAGTGTTTTTAGAATTTAACCTAAATATTCACGAAAGGACAATGCGTAGACAAGTTTCTTGCTATAAGCAAGAAAAATAAAAAGCCCAGACTACAATTTGTTAAGGAATATGTACAATGAACCTTATGAAGATGAACTGTATTCTTCTCTGATGAATCAAAGCGAAATTTGTTGCATTCTGATGGAATGACTTGTATCAGAACATCTGTGGGAAAGAGACTTGATATGTGCGTCCCCTTAAAGCAGAAGGCTGAGTAGATCGTTTAGTGTTTGAAAAATAAATGCCTTATATGGCGATTTCATCACGATAACGATCCAAATTATGATGATATTTAATGACGTTTGAAATAGTTCCTATGTAAGAGTTTCTTAAGTGTTGTCCGTTTAAAACATGACGAGATTGCACAAATTTTCAATTTCATAAATAATCGATGTGAATATTTAAATTTTTTTATGACTATAATGAGCCTTAATAGTTAAGAAATGAATAAATAAATACTGTTATATTCTTGGGGTAACTTTTAATTTTCTTTTGTTTTAATTTATTTTTACATAATAACCAAATGCCAGTTTCCTTAGTTTATTTTTATACAAAACAAATTGTTAGAACACGGCGATTGAGTACGACGAACCACTTTGCGTTAGAAGTTGAAAAAAGCCTTTTTATTTAATAAATAAAAAAATAAGTATTATATTTTATATGGCAGCACTCTGGAGGAATTGCCTGATTTAGTTTATTGACTTACAGGATATTTTAATTTTAGTCGAGTGGCCGAATTTTATCTATCTACTTTGAAACATTTTCATTTTAGAGAAAAAAAGCGATATTTACTTTTTTTATTTTTTGAAGGAGTTGTCCAAATTGGTCCAAATTGTGTAATTGATCTTCCAATTTTAATAACGTATGTCTACCAAATTTCACGTCTCTAGCTTAAAGCGTTCTGAGGATAACGCGTGGACGGACAGGCAAACGAACAGACAGACGGACATCTATTAAATGATTTCTTTTTTCTCTCAGTAATGGCAATAGAGTTCAGTTGGTTAAAATTGAAAATGTTTGCTCTAAAAAGTAAAACTCTGGGAAATTCTTAACAGTTTTCGTTGATACTGAGGTAAAGTCAGCTGAAAACACAAATTGTGGCTTTGTAGGATTTTAATTGGTACGAGCAGTCATCTGTTTGAGTAGCTCAGCGGTTAGAGCATTCGGCCGGAAATTGGAAACTGGTTCGACTCTAGTCCCAGATGATGGCTTTTTCATGTCAATCTTTCGAAAATTTACCATCATTGAAATTTACATTTCTCGATCCTAATAAATGTTTCAGAAAATGAATTTTAACCAACTTCAATTGGTTAAAATTGAAAATGTTTACTAATATATTTTATTTTTGTGTATCATGAATATTTTTTGCCTTACAAATGTTTGCTTAAACATATAATAGCCCACATCTAATGTATAAAAAATGATTCAATAAATCTCCAGAAAATAAAAAGTAATTAAATTTAAAGTAACACACAACCACGATATTTTCTTTATTTTTTTTTAAAGTATGAGATTAAGTGGTAAAAATTTGAACAAAAGCAACATGAAAAATATTGGAAATAGTATTACGACTACGTTACTGACATGCAGGAAAGGTATATATCTTTCCCATAGACTAACGTTCAAAGGCGGATCGAGTATAAATACCAATAGTCGTTTTTTCCACACAATAACACGTGGTTCAACACGCGTTTGTATACCCTACATTTAGCATGTCTTAGCACGCGGCAGCCCAAATTGCTGCTTTTTGTAGTGAACAAGCACAATCCGACTACTCACGCATTTCTGAAGCTAAATATTTATGTCTATCACTAGATAGGGGTGAGGGGGACTTCATCTTTCAGGTTGTTCTGTTTACTTCCTAAAGAAACAATTTTTTTTGCTTGAATAAATAACACTTCCGAAAAAATTAGATGCACAGCAAGCAGAAATCCCAATTATATGTAGAAAATATTGTTGGGTCCTCGTAGGACAAACGCTCTTGAATGTAAAATGCGATTACCATGTTTGTGCATGCTATTTAATTTTTGAGGGCTGGAAAAGAGAACTATGGGCACCCATTCCTTACTGCTTAACAGAGGCCCTATTAAAAGTTGTTACAATTTTGATATCTTCTCGATAAATGTTAAAGGTCAACATGGCATGGTGAGACCTTTTATGAAAGAAAATGGGATGAGGGCGACAGTGATTGATGTGTATCACAGTATCTCTCATTAGCCAATCAAAATTGAGACAGAAAAATGTGTAAAACGTTTTTTTTGCTATTCAAGTGTAAAAAATCTCAAATATGTGCTTTTACGCAAAGCGGAAGTTTTGTTGCTTAGAGTTGTTAAGCGATTAGCCGAGTGTCTGTGGACACAACTTTCAAATATTCAACGATCAAGACAAACTGTCCTTGAGTTGTTGACTGTGGGAATCGAACGATTAACTCTGAGAGGTAAGCATTTGTTTTTGTAAAAATGTGTCTTTAAACACGCAGACATTATCTTCTAATTTGTTTAAATTAAGTGCAAGCTCTTCCGTCATATTTGTTATAATCTAATTTGTCCCTACTGAAAGACTTGATAAATAGGTGGAGAAAATGCAAATGAGTATCTTCCTTGGACTATCGACTAGCGTAGAAATTTTTATTATTGGGATCTGGGGTAGCATTTTATTGTGCATTGGAATGACTCACTTCTGCGTCTAAAACTTTTTTCTGTATTCTTCGCAATATAATCTTGCGTAAATCTGGCTTTTCTCTTGCGGTGCACACTTTCCCCCACAGAAACTGGTCAAGCGATTAGCATAAATATTCATGTTAATTAGCATTAGCAGTGATTTTACAGGCATTTCTGCGTACTGCTGCGACACACGTAATCCGTACCACAATCGCCAAATCGATGACATTAATCTGATCGTCTTAAGAAATGACATTGAAAATAACTGAATAACGTAATCAAGACCGTAAGAGAAAATCTCTCAAAAACGCAAATTTACGACGCAAAATTTTCCATACCTTTTCTGGAACAAAACGCTTCTCCAGTTCCAGCATGTCGATGAAATATTAAAAAGGTCCTTGGAATCGAGATGTTTGTAGACGTTTGCAAGAGCAAGGGCAGGTAATGCGCCCCATTGCGGGGTCCTGTTCATGTTTGACTTCGTAGAAAGTTCGCTCTGTTTCATGCACGAAAAAGAAATAGCTGAGTTTGAATCACCATAAAATTTTATATCACAACAATTTACAGGCGTAATCTGATTTGCACAGTTAATTTATTAGCGTACCGTTTATCGTCGTTCGAAAATTTACCTCCTCACAGTAAAAACTTAGACTTTTGCACTGAGAAAGTCCGAAACCCCTCTCTCAGCTGCCTTTCACTCTGCTGTGCAAAATGCAATGCACCTTGAAATAAATTTGACAACTTAAGCGATTGCATTTTTGGTGTCATTGTTAGGTGTAACAATATGGTAAACATAAAATCACACAACAGGATTTTTAGGCGATCTAGAAATTTTTCATAACAATTCCCCTAATTTTCGTAAAAAAGTGTACAGAAGCTACTGGATATTACTTGTCCCTATTTTAGATGCAATGAATGCATTGAGGTTTGTCGCATAAAACCAGAATTTATCAATTGAATGCACGTAAACAAAATCAGCTGTTATTGTTTACATTTGAATTCAGGTGCACCAATTGTAGAAAAATGTCACAAACAAATTTCCATCATTCACAATTCACATTTTTAATATTCAAATTTAAATATTTAAGAGGTTGTCACTATAAATAACAAAATAATAATGTAATCATTTCTCTTTTCTTGTAACAGCCCTTTGAACAAGAACAATAAATAAAACAAAATCAAACTACTCTTCCTCGCTCAAAAGCACTTCAGGGTGCTGAACAAACAAAACGGAGTAAATTCAGTGATTCTGCAGGGCACTGTAATCGGAGTAATCAGCGAGCTGTCAAAAGTAAGTAAAATTTGAGTGGGAAGTATTTGAGATTATTGTAGAAATTAAGGATGTTTAGAAGCATTTTGCTGGTATTTATCTGCTTCCTCGTAACATTTGTACATTGTTCAGATGGTAGTGGAATGGATTTCGGCGATGCAATGGCTTTAATTATTGGTTTGACTGTAACCACTTTGGGAATCCTCGCCTGCTTAGGGAAGTACGCCAGGAACGTTGCAGCAGGAAGATATTGAGCCTTTTGGTCATTTCCACATTTCAAATTTTGTATGTTCATTATGTTATGGTACCGTTCATTAAAGAATTTGTCTAATTAAATAAATTCTAGGAGTCTGTTCTTTTCTTTACTATCCTTAATGCAACTAAGTCCTATCAATGGGTGATAGCAGATCATTATTGAATCACGCACCAATATCTTTTTCAAAATTCATTTGTTCCTTTCGTAGCTGCAAAATCTTTTCACTTTGTAGTAAGTAATTGCTTTTAATCAAATGTGTTTATGATCTATTATATTATTCACTTGGTCAGTTTTTGAAGAAGTCAACACCCTTCTTTATCGTGAAGCAGTTTGTAATATTATTCATGTTTTCTTTCCTATGGTTCCACGGTGTATTTTGTTCACGCAGTGCGCACTATAACGCACGAGGTCGTGCGAGATGGGGTGCACGACCAATGGTTGAGAAAATTCTACTGACGAAAATTGTACTTGCGAAACCACTGGGATGTTTCTAAAAAAAAATTGTGGCTGACTTGCAACATTTGTCAGATTAGAATTTCCCTCCGCTAAGCCGTCCTGTGTGCATCATAGGGTTATCTTCTGAGTTTAGACAATACCTTAAAAATAAGACTGCCGTAAACGGTCTAATTCTTCATTTAGATGCTATTCTTCGTCCACGTCTCCAGTTACCTGAATGGGCTTTCGTCCGACGCCAGAATTGCTATCTAAGGAACACAAAAGGGACTTTGGGGTATTATTACAACCTCCAATCTCAATTTTAGCTCATTTTTCTGACCATTTGTCCTGTGATACAGCAACTCGAGCTTTTCTTTGCGTTGATTAACTGTAACATTTTGCAAAAATCGTAAAATGTGTGACTCTTATTGCGTTACTTAATTTAATTTACAATTTCAATTCAAAATTTTCTTTCCGTATTTTTCATTAAAGATATTCGAAGTATAACCGAATCAGACCTCTTACCTTTGCGTGACTTTTGTAGGTATTTTTTGGCCCGATTCCCAATGCTTCTGATATATATCAGGTGGTTTCTATTTATTTATACTATGTTTCTTTTTAATTAGAAAGGTTTTGAAGGTTGCTTGAAGGTAAATGAACTTGAGAAACAAACACTTATGCTTCTAGTTTTTGATGTACAGTTGAAACCCATTCTACACGCATTTATGCGATTAACATTTCCACATTTAAACTTCGAATCAATATTTTTTCTCAGTTTATTCCTACCTAATTTCGCACGCTTTGAAATATTAATTCATACAAAAAAAGACCACCTTTTTCACAGTTCAGGAATGAATGAATTTTGTTTTTGTGTTATTTTTTAGTAATGGAAACTTCGCAGTGGCGGCATAAATTTCGCCATTTATAAATTAATACTAAATTTGAAAACTGAACATCTTTGAAACCTTTTTTCAAAATAAATGATTTAAGAGCGATTTCCAACAAAAATACAAATGGAAAATGAAACA
>QYTT01079517.1:0-20208 GCA_006980735.1 Dasypogon diadema
TGCACAGTTCTGTCCTTCAGAATATCATTCAAGTTCATTTCGTATTCTATCCCAACCACAATAGAAGGAGAGTGTGTGCCTTGGAACCTTGCCTAAGATTCTTTTTGCATCTGGACGAGTCCATCCTATTCTGGATTTCGTTTTTTTTTTATACTTTTTTCCGGGCCTCCCCATGACTATATATGGATTGAACTGAAATTGGGAATTGTCTTCGCTCTTGATGTATGGCCAGTAGAAATTCAACGGTTGGGAGTTTTTGACGTGATAGGAATTTTTGGACAGATCATGACCCAAGCAATTTTAGATGTGAAGATGGTCGAAATATTTGTGCACAAGTGGAATTGGCGGGAGTAGAAAGAATATTTTACCGACATCCAAGAAAGTATTCTTATGAAGCATAAAGCGTTAAATTAAGAAAAGGGATTTAGATGCCTTTGTAAGTATCCGAATTATGCGTTTAAATTGTTGTTGCAGCAAAAGTGGATACGTCGAAAGCACTGATTTAATTATGTAAGCGGAAAATATTGGAAGATAATTGTCATCCAAGTGTATTACAAGATTAACTTCTCTCTCAGAATAGACTGTTTGCAGATTTCATTTCAGCCTTGGGGAATAAGCCTACTCCTAACATAAGTTTTGAAAGCAAGTATTTAAAGTGAAATTCCATGATACCTGCTCTACCTAAGAAATACAAATGTGAAACAGATTACCGGGAGTGGAAGAAAGCCAGTATATTTCTTAATCTCATATTTATAATTTCCAGTGGACAGTGGTTAATTCTGAGAAATACTACCAGCAATTAATGAATTTGGACTACGCTATTAGAATACAACGAACATCCTTACATAATGGAAAGGCGTTCTCTTACAACACGATAATGTCAAACCACATGCATCTATAAAAACACAACAAAAAATAAGCGAGTTCGGATGGGTGGTCCTTAGCCATACCCATCCCACCCTCAGACTACCACCAGTTTGGGTCTCTTCAGGACTTTTTAAATGACAAAAACATTCAAGGACAATAGTGAGGTGTCTGAGGCTATCTCTGCATGATAAGTTGATTTTGCAAAGATTTCTTTTAATTACAAATGAACGTAGAATGAACGTAGAAAGAGATATTTATTTACCTTGGTACCCTTAGTTGAGGTTCTTTGCTATAGTTATTCTCAAGCATCTCCAGATACCATCTCCGCAGCGGAAATGTTAAATATGGATTCGTCATTTTATATACCAACTAAGACTAATTGGTCCTGAAAAATAAAAAAGTTGAATAATACAATTTTATTTTACAATAGGTTTCTTACTAGTCTTTGTTCGCTGTGTGGATATATCAAGTGAAATCCTGTCTCCAAGACTCATGATTCTACATCTGCCTGAATGAGTTTCTGTAAATAGATTAATTAGATTGTTAGAATTTATAATAGAATTATAATAATTAAAGCAATATATTACAGACAAGGTAAGTACAAAATTAGTAGTCCGACAACTGACAGTATGGGGTGTGGAATTTAATAAAGACAATAGCCAATTTCCTACGCGGAAGCACCATCCAGGAAGAGCAGAGGGCAAAGCACTGACTGATACTGACTGGTCCAAAATTAAGGGAAGAGTGGCATATGCCTTCATCGCAAGACATCTAGAGGTCTCGGTTTACGAGACCAAAGCAAAGCTAGCCGATGTAATTTCTGACTTGCCAAGCAGTTCTAAAGGCAGTTAATGCTCTTAACCCAAAGGAGCCGATAGTCCGGCAGATTAAGAGTAATATTATCAGCAGTGAGGGAGACATTAGACTGCAGTGAGTTTCAGCTCATGTCGGTATAACCGGTAATGAGCTGGCGGTTAAGGCTGCAACAGCTGCAATCAACCTCCATGAGGAACAGAAAGAACTCTTCATGATCTCTTTCTTGGTTAGGATTGCACTCAGGATCAGGGAGAGGGAGTGGGCGGCAACATTTCTTGCCTCACACTGAGAATATAATTACCAAACTATAGGGAAGACTTACCGCGTAGAGATGGAATATCATAATGTTTCGGCTTTGCTTGAGATATACACACTTAACACATAAGAATATAATTAACCAGTCGCCCAGACCATAATGTGTAGATTGGCCAAGCCCCCCTGTCATATCGGTACGACACATTTTTGTGGATTGCCCCCAAGTCAAAAGTTTCCTGCAATTTTCCCTAGAATTAATGCGTGATGCATAGTTAAGTGGCAAATGTGATTACTTCATAGATTTACCTGATGTTTTTTAATAACGATTTTCATTGCAACGCTCTACAATCCTTTTCTCTTTATGATCACAAAAGAAGCAGCACATTATTTCCATTGTTAACAATTTCACCAAAGGTAAGGAATGTGCCTGTCATAAATTGCACAATCGCAGAGATTTCTATTCCTAGATAGTAAAATCCTTTCTTTAAACCTTTAAACTTCCTATTCCTACCTTTTAAAAGTCAAACTAACCGAACCAAATTACCAAAACTGCTGTTCGTTTGAAACAAAAGCCGGAAATGGCGGAAATGCGCTTCAGAATTATTCCACTTTCCAGTGCCTTCCAACGCACAGAAACGTCTAAAACAGCTGATGGCATCGGCCATGTTTATTTTCATTTGTTTACCACTTCAATCCCGGAATTCTAAAGTACTTGTTGCGCATCCCGGAAATTATTTTAACCGATTTTTATCGAGTTCCAAATCCTGAATGGATTTACAGGGAATGGACACATTAATTGCAGCTGCAATTGGTGCCTTGGCTGCAATATTTGTTGGTGCCCTCATAGCACTTTTGTTTATCTGCAGAAGGCAACAAAAAAGAAAAAATTGGGATCGTTTGGATAGTCGGTAAATATTAATTGTTCCCTAGAAAATACATATATTTATTTAAATGCCTCATGTTATTATTGCAGTTCTATTAAGCAAAAGAAGAAAAAGCGACCAGAACCAGAATTGGCTATGGCTCTGGGTGACATTGGACTGGGCAGTGCTTTGGAACAAATCATAAACGATGAGCAGTGGGTTGATGATGCTTCTGGGTTAATACCCCATTGTTTGGCTGTTTTACGGACGTGTCACAGTTTGACTGAAAGGCTGGCGAATTTAGCAATGGGACCGGGCATCAAGAATCCTGCAGATCGAATGATAGAAGCTGCCAAAAGGATACCGTCTAGAGTGGATGATGTCGGTAAGTGAACTCAATTACTCGTACGGCCTTAATTTCTTAGGTTTGTTGAAAACTCAGTTCAAGCTATGTATCCACCACTTGATCCACGCCTATTAGAGGCCAGAGCAGCTGCACTGGTGTTAGCAGTAGGACAATTGGCTCTGATAACCCAATCTACACTTGGAACTAATAAAAGTTGGATTGATCAAAGTCTGCAAGACATGGACAATCATTTGCTGGTAAAAATCTGGTGGCGATGTAGTTTTTCTTCTTCTTTTAACTACGGTTATTTTAGGTGCTGAGAAAAGCATCCATGGAAATAGATGATCCCAAACGATCAGAGTTCATGAAGCACAGTTCATTCGTTTGATGAGAAGAGCAGAACAAAATAAGTCGTATCATCATGAACAATAAATCTCTAGGCATTTACAGCATCCTGCAACTTAGAATAAGCTCGTAGTTAGGTTTTTAACTATATACAAAATTGCACTTAAGTAGGGCGGGGGGACATAGTAGTTCCCATGCTAAATTCACAGATTTTATCGTAGTAACTGTTGCCTTGTTATTAATAATGTATTTTTATATATTTTACTTAGGATATGGAAAACAAATAAAGTACAGGATTATTATATTCATTTCCAGATGATTTGGCTATTTTGAAACAAATGATACCCTCCCCCCATTCCTCTGAAATCATGCCTTCACCCTTATTTTGTTAAATGGAACATTTTTCGTATTTTGAGAGAAGTGTTCTTACTTAAGATGTCCCAAGTCCTGTGGAATTAACAAGGACATTATCGGATTAACTCGCGTTTGTGGTTGTAAAACATTATCATGCAATCTAAGCCTAAAAATCGCATTAGATCATGATCGTCTCATGAACTTCATCCCATTTGACTTTATGAAGGCTTTTGATAGTGTAGATCACCACAAGCTTCTTTGGTTTTAACTCTGCCTCACTGAAATTGATAAGAAGGTTCCTAACTGACGGCGACTCCTTATCCAGAGGTGTCCCTCAAAGATCTATATTGGGACCTATACTTTTCAGTTTATTCATTAATGATTTGCCAGCTGCAATTAAAAAGTGCTTCACATGTGCGTGCAACGTGTGCTTATCACACAAGGAAAGACAGGGCTAGAAATTATTAAACAAACCGTAAAATTGGTTTCCGTAGCTGTAAAATAACACTTTATTCTCGTTACAATTCTTTATATAATTCCAATACATAATTTTACGTTACTGCCTCGCCAGCCACTTCTAGATGAATTTCAAAATGTCCGGAACACTTAAACAATGCTCGTGTGTGTTAGCTAAGGAGTCCAAAAAAAAAACAACAACGGAAATACAGACCGACCGAAGAAGATATCTCGTGCCCCGCTAAGATACTAACAGTAAATAGAATGCGATTGTTGAGCGTTAACTCTCACTTAAATACTTAGAAAATTCTTAAATAAGGGAAAACGACAAAATCATAAATTCACAAAAAAAATCACAAGACAATGATTAGTGTCACAATAGGAAAAAAAAATATGTAAAAAAAGAGGAAAATAACACCAGTTGAATGAGATTTTGAGGTGAGTGAGTGAATGATACGAGTTTGGTGCAATTGTGATTGGATGAGAACTGTTTCAAGTGCAAATAGGGTTAAGGAACGGGTACGGATGTAGGGGGAACGTGGTGCAATTATTTCTTCTTCGCTGAATTCTCTTTGTCCTTGTTGATCTTTGACTTCAAGAAATCCTTGTAGTCGAGAATATTTCCATTCCATTTAGTCACAGTTTGATTTTCACAGACCCAAATCTCCTCAGCAACCTGCCAGAAGGTAACCAAAAAAAATAAAACAAAAATCTCTATTACCCACCCAGTGACTATTCACGAGATGCATCAACATTACCTGATTGATAAGCCTAAAGTCGTGGCTAACTAATACCATTCCACCTTCAAAATCGTTAATAGCATCCGCCAAAGCATCAATAGTTTCCATATCCAAGTGATTCGTAGGTTCGTCTAGAAGTAGAAGATGCGGACACTGCCATGCCAACCAAGCGAATACCACTCGGCACCGTTGACCATCTGAAAGTTGTCGAATCGGGCAGATTTGTTGGCGACCCGTTAAACCATATCGACCAATGATCTTCCGCATTTCCTCCTTTTCTTTCACTTCGGGGAAGGCTTTCATCATATATTCTAGGGGGCTAACGTCTAAGTCTAGAAGCTCGTGCAAATGCTGGTGATATCGTGCAATTCGTAAATGTGAATTTTTACGTATCATCCCCGAAGTAGGCACTAAGTCTCCGTAAAGTAGTTTCAGAAGTGTACTTTTGCCTGCACCGTTCGGGCCGACCAAAGCCAATCGTGTGTCTAAATCAATACCGAATTCCAGGTCTTTGTAGATCCAGGGGGAATTCTCATTGTAACGGAAACTGACGTTCTAGGCGAATGAGTAGAAATGGAAAATTAATAATTTTACCTCAACTGCCACGAATACTGTGGAACTGGACAGGGTGCATAGAGGGGGAGAATTTGGTGAAATGGGATTTAGGAAAATCTAATCAGGAAGCTAGAGAACGACCTTGAAAGATAGGACCTAACCATCCACCAAGCATAAAGTCTAGTCAGCTCTTAGCACAGCCAGCAGACACTTTATCTCGACTTTCTACCTTACTTAACCAGTGCTGCAGAAAGTCGAAAAAATTGTCCACTACCTGTCTTAGGAACAGACTAATCTTTCCCTTATTACTTGGGCGATGACGTAACAAAGAAGGAAGGCTTTTAGTAAAGGAGAGCAATCTAGCAGCAAAATAATCTTGACCAAAATCACAAAAGAAACTACTGAAGTCAACTTACCTGCACCATAATAACTGGTGGGGGAACTTTTCCACACGCTGGGAAGTAGAAGTTCAACGTTTTGTCATCAATTACTTTTTCGGTGAGTCCTTGTGCAACCATTTTAGCTAATGTCTTCTCCTTGGACTGGGCTTGTCTGGCAAGTTTTGCGGAACCATGACCAAACCGGGCAATATAGTTCTTCATATGAGCAATCTGATCCTGTTCCCAGTTGTATTGTTTCATTTGATTCTCAAGCAATTCCATTCGTGTCCTAACAAATGCTTCATAGTTGCCGGTGTAATACTTAAGGCGTTTTTTAGTCATGTGAATGATATTCGTACAGACACCGTTCAAGAAATCCTGAGAGTGTGAGATGATCACAAGAATTCGTTTGTAGGTTTTCAATTCTTCTTCGAGCCACACACAAGCGTCTAAATCCAAATGATTCGTGGGTTCATCAAGAAGCAACAGGTGGGGCTTCACGTACAGCGCCCTGGCCAACGCAATCCTCATCCGCCAACCACCCGAAAAGTCCTTTGCCTGTTTGTGTTGCATTTCTTTGGTAAATCCAAGACCGTGAAGGATGCGAGCCGCCTTCGCTTCAGCTTGATCTGCTGACATGTCATCCAGCCGCTCGTAAATATCCATCAACTGATCCTGGGACTCATCATCTTCACACGTCACCAATGTTTCAGCCAATTTTTCTAATTTAATACGTTCTTCATCTACTTCCATCACACATTGAAGGGCGGTTTTCGTGCTTGCTGGAATTTCGCGGGTCAAATGGAAAATATCGATGTGATCTGGGATGGGCACCTCACGATTACCGAGGACTGCCAGCAGAGACGATTTCCCACATCCATTCAAACCAATCAGACCATACCTTCGCCCGCAATTCAATTCCAACATCGTATCCTGCAGCAATTCACTGCCAAAGAAAGTTATCGAAAAGTTCGCTAATTTGATATCCCGGGAACGTGGATGCACAGCCAGTGCACCCGTACAAGCTCGTGCTTCTGCACTAATTCTCGCCTCCTCCTCTAGCTTGGCGCATAACTTTTCTTCCTCGGTCATCTCTACAACTCCATTCACTCCGTTCTCTTTTTTATGATTTTCTTTGTTACTTTTGTTAGACGAGGATACTTGAGCGATTTTCTTATTTCGAGCATCCTTTTTACGTTGCTGCTCACGTTTCTTAGCGTCAGATGGCATCTTGCTTAAAGTTACCTCGGTTATTCACGTTAAACCCTGCAAATAAACAGAAAATATGTTTTAATTATGCGACAGAGACTGGAGAGCCGCTGACAGTTTTTAGGTTAGGCTTTGTCCTTGACTACAAATTTTATTTAGAACAAATTTCACAAATGTTGAAAAGTGGGTATCTACGTAAACAATTGAAATTTCAAGTGTGCGCGTATTTACACACAAACCATAAATACTTGAAATTTTTCCAATTTCTGATCGATTTTTTATACATTTGGCTGCATGAATAAATAAAGCCAACTTTGGTGACTAAACGCTTAGTTCCACAGCCAAAATCATATTTTACTGAGATCACTTCGAATCAGGCACTTAAATTGTGATATTATTTAAGAACTAACCTTTGGTTCAATTGAAATAAATAAGCAAAAATCACGAATTCACCCTTCACGTGTACCCGCGGAGGAAATTTTCCACAGAAAAGAAGCTGTCGGGATCAGAACGGTGGTTGTCAAAGTAGTTACAGTAACGTACAATAGATGGTGTGTACACCATGAATTGAAAATAATTTCACATATGATTACAGTTACACTCAAAATTTTTCGAAGAAATTCACAGCAGCTTTGGTTTTTATTAAAAATTCTACGATTTCAGTTACTTTTAATTAAATCTCTCATTTAAAGAAAGTGGATTAGTGCAGTTCTATTAAAAGTGTTTTATTTGTTTTTCGTTATGCATATGTATTTTCCATTATTTATTTATTCAAACTTCTTACAAGTAGGTTAACAATTTTGTTTTATAGGAAAATTAATCTTATTTAGGGTTTTCTCTCAGCGGCTAGCGTAAGTTTAAAAAATTCATCTAATCTACTCCTAAATTAATGGCAGCAAAAAAAGTATATATAAATTTTTCATTTTACAACTATTTCGATTTTTTGCAAGACTGGCGCTTTGCTGAATCTCAGCTAGTCGTGAGATATTTACACGCTGCAGATTCGCTTCTTTGTTAAGAAGCGTTTCAGTAGGAGGTACCGGACTTCCTTACTGTCGGCCGAAGTATCCCGAATTAGAACGCTTATGCCAATCCATCCAGACTTATCCCACAACCTCAACCAAGATTCCCGACAACAAGTAAACGTACCGCCTCCATGAAGCTTGACACGATAATTGAAAAATTCCTTAACGGAGACCAACTGGCAGGTAATATTCGAGGCTACTACACCCGGCTGTACTCCACACCGACGTCGCCAACGTCCTCGTACGTGGATGAGTTTCTTCGGCATGTCCGCTACTTCTCAGAGGGAGATAGGGCCGCCCTGGACCGAGTTCTCACGGAATTGACATGGTACACCTCGCCTGGTTATGACGGTCTGACTCTAGAATTCTTTATACATTTCAGGAATCTGTTGGGTGTTTAATTCGATGGCTGAGGACTTTCCTTCCAGTTGGAAACGGTCCGTTTTGCGGCTGATTTCAGAGAAAAGGATCATGAAAAATTGCAGGCCAGTAATCTTGTGCAATGTAGACTACAAAGTTGTTTGCAGGGCACTAGGGACGACATTAGACTCCCTCTGCCAGAGGGATACTGCGATTTCTCGGTTATGGGTGGATGCATTGGTAGGTCGCGGTGAAGGGGAGCGTCACTACTTGCTTTCTGTTTGCCCATTTTTTCCTCATTACTAGTCCCAGAATTTGATCTGTACGATTCAGACTTAGGGCAGATTCAGGCTAGCATTCCATCTCAAGTGGAATGAACAATAGCGAAAATCCAAACCTAGTGGATTCGGTGTCTGAAGGTTCTCGAGGTATAAAGGCACCGTTAGATCGAACTACAGCTCACCTCTGGGTGAATTTTAACATAATTGGGGGGAGGGGGTAGGGTATTCTGCTACATTGGCACTGGGTGAGCTCATGGACTCCGCTGGCCGTATGTGGAGACTAATCTGCTCGTTATTCGACATCACCAGAATCTTATTTTTGCTGGGACCAACGTACACGAAGGCCAACGGGCTCTTAAGTCTCTCTTCGTTGCCCTGATCGCAGGGGTGCTCCCGAATATCTGGCAATAAAGGTCATATTCACCTGCACGTGGTCATTGGTGGTGTCCGTGCAGAACGGCAAACTGGCCCTCCACTGGTAGTGCAGGCCGCGATGTCTGCTACAACACCATCCGTTTTTTTCTTGAAATTCAAATCTCATAATCCGGACAAACAATCAACAACCCAGGGAGTTTATAGAATTGAACAATACAAATTTCCCGGGTGAGGTCCTGGACCTGGTCAGGTCATCGAATAATTTCAATCGCAAGCTTTGCACCTTTTCAAAACTTTATTTATAAAATGTTTAAAAACAAATAAATTTCATGGCAATATATTAAGTAAATTGCATTTCCATGACGAAAGTTACTCGATTGAAAAAATATCTTTTTCAAAATAAATAATAGGAAAACGAAAACTTTGAAAATTGAAAATTAACAAATTCATGTAATATTTATTTGTTCGACTTTTTGGTCCTTCCTCTTTTCTTTGGAACTTCCCTTGTAGGCTGTTCCGCTTCCTCCTCCGACGAAACGTCTGCGTTTTATATTAAAATTATTTCGCGATAATAATAATTAAGAAATCTTAAGAATACTCACCACTCGACAGTCCGTCCATGTCTTCTTCTGGTATTGCTTTTAAATTTTTACCTTTCGATGTTTTTGTATGAGTTTGTTCCTTTTTTGATTTAAGGCTCGCCCGACTTCTAGTTGAACTCGCAATGCTGGATGTCTCATCAACATCATCCTTGTAAAAGAAAAACGATATTTTATTGAAAAATGATCAAAAATCTTTAGCTGGACACGTACCTTTGCTGAATTCCTTGTGCTTCTTCTACCTTTTCCAGATACTATAGATTCTGTTTCACTTTCATGATCAGTCCTTTTTACAGGACTCTCCTCCACTTTAGACGATCGTCGTTTTGTAATTTTTTTGGGTTCAGCAGCCGGTGAAGATAGACCTTTTTCTATTATAGCCAGCTGATTCCTTGTTAGACGCCTAGAACTGGAGACATCTTCTAAATTTGGAGATTCATATGTGTCACCACCAGCTTTAATATCCTGAGACCATTTTCTTGCCATTAACTTTGACTTACTACTTATATCCCTCGTGCTTTTGTTACTGCGTTTGGAAGTCTCACTTGATTTGTGTGAAGCAACTTCATCTTCCGACTCATAAGCTTCAGATTCACTACTTTCAGCCTCTGGCTTTGATGATGTCGATTTTCCACTTTTGCTCGTAGTTTTCTTGGGAATTTTTTTGGACAGCACTTTTTCTGCGGATTTACTTTCATTTTCTTGGTCCTTATTAGCGACCAGTTTTTTAGTGGATTTGGTCGTAGTTTTGCTTGTTTTGGCCGACTTTTTGCTAGTCTCCGATTCAACTTTTGGTGTCTCTTGGCCAGTTGAATCCGAACTTTCAAGAATTTCTTGGAACTCTTGAAGTTTTGTTACATGTTTTTTGGCCTGTTCCAAACCTATAATTTCCTTGGATATTGACTGTCGAGTTCTTCTGGGTGTGGACTGTGAATTCTCTTCTGACAGAATACTTCTAGCCCGCACACTTCTCGGTGTACTGGCAACATCTGGTGTGCCCACACTAGACACGGAATTCCTTCTCGTTCTTTTACTCATACTCGGCGATGATTCTTCGGGCTCACTTTCAATCGAATCAAGTCTTTTACGTGACCTTGTCCGGTTCGACGGAGAGTCTAATAGTTCGTCTTCTGTAATTTTTTCCAGAAGCTGTGATTGCCTTCTTGTTAGAATTCTGCTAGGACTCAAAACATCTGATGATTCTGAGAGTCGTCGCAATTTTCTCTGTTTCGGTGTAACGCCAGATTCTGTACGAGGAACAGATGTGGCTCGTAGAACTCTTTCCAATGCTGGAGGATCCGAAAGTGAATTTGGGTTAATGTCCGTGGATTCTGATCGAGCTCGTCTGTTACGCAATGTACGACTAGAGGATGGTGTGGTCGACTCAACATCTAAATAATTCCTGTCGGGATTTTTTCTTTTCAAAGGACTTTCTACGCTTGCTTTGCTTTTTTTATTTTCTGAAGCTACTGGGTTTTCGTCGTCAGACACCTGCAATTTGACATCACTGATTTCCTGTTCAGAGTTGTGCACAGTGGATTCAGCTTCGTCCACATTTGCAGTGATTTTAGATGTGTCGCTCTCTACGTCGGGTGAAGGGTTTGTAGGTGCTTCAGTTACCTCAGCCGATAAATAATCTGAACTTTGAGTAGTATTAGGATTGCCCTCAACTTTTATTAATTTTGTTTGTTCTTCTTCGTTGTTACCAGGTTCTTGCTTAACAGTGGTCACGGGGGATTTTTCGATCTGTTTTTTTGCTGGCTCATCTTCCTTATCCATATCAACTTGGTTCTCACATGTTACTTCTTCAGGCGTCGACACCACAAGTATGGGAATATTAAGTCGACGATTATCATCTTTTATAGTGCTCTCAGTATCACTTTTTGCAGGAGATTTGATGATTTTAACTTCATCTACATGAGGAGTACTGATTTCTTCAATTACTTTAGAAGATGTTGTTACATCCACAGTTTTAATAGTATCATCTAGAATTTGTTCATTAAGAGGATCATTATTCGAATAAACAGACTCACAGGGATCTTCATCAACTTCCATGACTGAAATACTCGAAATTGTTTTGTCTTCCGCAAAACTTTTATAATCAGATATTGAAGTTTCTATACAAGATATCTCGGATTCAGTTGCAATTACTGATGTTTCTTCTACACGTGCTTCATTCAAATCTTCCACGGTGTGTATGTCTCCAGTTTCGTCCAATTTCTCTTCTTCTCCAGTTAAGAAATTTATTGTCATACCTGCATTGGCGGCTGTCATGGCTGGTTCAATTTCAAATACTTTTTTACTTATCTCACTTGTTGTGCTTTCTCCCTGAACTGTTTCTGCGGAAGTTGTTAAAGCAGTGGTGCCAGAATTGTCTTCTTTAGGTTGTTCTTCTTCTTTTTCTACTATTGGTGATGCTGTATCTTGTTGAATTTTGAATTTAGCTTCATCGTGTTCACCCACACTTGATCTACCCATGATAATTGCATCATTCAGTTCATCATTTTCACTTCTTTCCTCATCTTCTTTTCGCTCTATATTTGCTGATGGGTTTATATCACCATGTAACAAATCAGAGACATCCTTTGGTGAGGAAACAGCTTTGCCGCTGTCGACATTTTCTTTTTGCTTTGCGTCTCCTGAAATTGCTTCTGTGGTTTCCAAGATCTCTTCATCAGAACTACTGGATATATTTATAACAGCGTTCGGTTTGGCTTCTTCATCACTATCGCTAACGGCTTCAACTGATTGGTTAACTGAATCCTCTTCTTCTGAAACTTTTATTCAAAATAAAAATATAATTGTAATGTGTAAAATATCAAAATGATAAAAATGTAACAGTTACATAATTAAGACAAGCAAATTAAACATTTTAAAATTTATATTGCGCTATGGCAATATTTCCTACGATTTGTTTCTGAACAGTAGTGTTAAGTGGAAAAATCATACTCACCAGTTTCAGCTTCACCTTCACTGCTAACTGGGTGAATTTCAACTTTTTCATCATTTTCTTCTTGTCCGGATTCGGCACTCTCCTCCTCATCACTGCCACGTTTAAAAGTGTGCACCAATTCCTCATCTGTCTCGTCATCAACATCTTCATAAGATGTCGAAATTTCAAGTTCTTCAATTATTTTTATTTTCTCCTCTTTCTTGGTCAAGTCTTCACCGCCTTCATTTGCTTTTATTTCTTCGGCCTTTTCTAAAATCACATTCAAATTTTCCACGTTTTGAATTTTATTTTCCATTTCTTCCTCTTCTTTTTCTTTAGACAAGTCATCTTTCTCATCTGGAGATGTATCTTTTGTATTATCCTCTTCGCATATATCTTCTTCCTGCTGCTCTTTCACTTCACTCTTATTATCAGTTTCAATTGTAGCTTGGTGAGATATTATGTTAATCTGGTCACCTTCACTGTCGCTATCAGAAAGCAAATTTCTAGGGGGCCGTAAAGTGCTGAAAGTTAAATCTTCCGTCATTTCCATGGTTGTCATTAATGCCTCCTGATCTCCAGCACGATTTTCCCATTTCTGTATGAACGAATCACTCAGTACAGAATCATCAGGTAGGATCTGCTTTGGAACGGCAATAGATGCAATTGTAGCACTATAAAAGTCTGTTGTGGAAATGTCACTCATCTCATAATCCAAATTTGATATCTCTCCTGAGTTGGTGTCTGACGTTGCTAATTTTGTGGACGATTGAAATAGTTGCGATGAAGTCGCCTTTGGTTTAAAATCGGACGAATCTATTTTAGCCACCTCTTCTATTTCTTTTAATTGTTCCGCTCTGTTTCTTGTCAATATTGTGTTAGTGGAGATTTCAACACTTTCGATTACAGAACTGACTGTCCTCTTAGCATTGGCTTCGAGAACCATACGACTGAGTGGTTTCCTTGGTTGTATATTTCGTTCTATTTTTTCCGCGAGTCTAGACGATCTTCGTGATGGTGACGACGGAATTTCAGGAGTCTTCGAACGACTGCGATTACGTGTTTCTCTCTGAGGAACATTTATAGTAATAGATTCCTCTCTAATTTCTGATTCTTGTTGGTCGGGCGGTGTATTAGAACGTCTTAGAGGTGGCCGAGGTTTTGGACCTTCCGTTATATTTATCCGTCTTTTAAGTGGAGAATTTTCAGTAGAAATAGCTCCTGAGTTTGTGGCGGGTGTTTTATCACACTTTTCAATTCGAAGAATTTCATCACATTCTCGCTTTTGAAGTAATTGTTTGTTATCTGGGGCGTCACTACCACTTGCAGATTCATCATCCTCTTCCTCTTGAACCTCTCTACTTTTTACAGCTGAAGTTTCAAAATCAGAATCAACATCCATGTTTTCTTCGATTTTCGTACTATCTTTTGATTGTACGGGTGAAAAAAATTCATCAGTGTCCGAAATTGTAATTAAGCTTGAATCAGCAGATCTCAAGGCCCTACGCTTTTTGGGTCCATATGCACTTGGTCCACTACCTTTGGCGGTGTCATCCAAAGAGAAGGAGCTATCGGTAATGTCTGACCTTCTGGGCAATTCAAATCGAATTGATTTTTCTTCTTCAACAGTTTCGCTCTGATTTTCTGTATTCGAGATTTTCTCAGTGTCTTTTGGTTTTGGAGTTGTGGACTTGTGAATTTTTATTGAAGTAGTGGGTGACGAGGAGCGCACTATATTTTTCACTTTTAGTATACTATGTGGTGTACAAACCCTCTCATAATTGCTGTCAACCGTATCAAAATCATCTTTATGATCTATCCGACAACTTTTTACAATAGGCGTGCTCAGGACCTGCATAATTTTTTCTCCACTGCAGGATAAACTACGAGAATAGCTGTCTTTGTTGTCAGTTAATTTTCGGCCGCTTAACGTTCTATCTTTCAAATGTGCTAAAAGTGTTGAATTCAAAGCAGCCAGAGACTTTTTACTTTTAAGAACAGGTTCACTGCCATCTAAAACTCTTCTTCTTTTCTGAGGATTTTCCATAGCTTCCATAAATTCGCTGTCTATTTCCGATGAGTCATTCAAACGCCTTTTGGGATTACCTTTAAAAACCTCAGGATAAGAAAGTGATTCCCTACAAGCGAATCCCATAATGTCTAATTGTGGCTGACGTACGAAGGGCACGTTATTTGCATCAAGCAAACGATTTGTCTCTTGTTGTTCTGGATCATCCCAATAAATTGTGGCTTGATCGGTACTTAAGGCGGAACTGTGATATATTCCGCCGGTTATATCCTTAATTCCATTTTTCAACAATTCACAACTTAGAGGCATTGGTGCTGATGAACCGGTGTCTTTCGGTTTTATTCTACTTCGTATGTTGCAATATATGTCGGACACATGTTTTGTAGCCGGCGTCATAGTTAAATTGTATGCCGAAAGCACGAGATTAGGAGTTTCCAGATCAACAGCCCGGTGATTTTGTTTGTTTTTTGATAGTTCATCCAAGTAGGAAATTGCTTCGACATACTTCGAGCGTTGTAATAAGTACACAAAATGTAGATTCTCAGCTTTTGATGATTTCGCTTGCCGCAAAAACTCTTCAACCATTTTCCCTTCTTCTTCAGTTAGAGCAAGATCACGTAAAACACTCCATTTACCCAAATAGAGACAACCATTTAGAAAAGTTCTCAGAAGTTCTGGATCACTTTTTGATCGTTGTAAATGATACGCTTCAGCGACTAAATCATTTGCTAAAAGTGTTTTTAATTCGAGTAGTGAAGAAATTGGGGAAGCTCGAGCTTGAAGAGCTTGCAATGCTAAAGCGGGCTGATCTTGAGCTAAAAGTGCTTCAATCAGTAATTCTTGTTGCCATTGTGAGAGTTTTCTATCCTGTGAAAATGGTGAAACCATTTCCTCCAGTGCTATCTGAAAAATCAAATTGAAAATTGTTCGAAAACGTATAGACATGATTTGGAGAATTGTTGTAAAAGCAGTGTCTCTCTCTCTGGTAAAGATTGTGAATTTTCCTCTATTGAATTTAAGTTGGGACACATTGAAAATTTGTACTTACCTCAAATTGTCCATGATCCAAGTTCCAAAAAGCCTGAAGAGTTTTAATTAGAGACGCATTTAGCTTAAACACTGCGGGGAATTTAATTAAATTTTGAACGATCGGAGTATAACTGAAAATTTGAATAGTAAATGATAATAAATTTGAAAATTACACACAAAACAAACCTCTCGTCTTCAATGGCCATATTTAAGTCCAGAAATAAGTAAATAAACAAAATATATTTATTCTCAATTGGCACGTCCGGGACCAGAAGCGTCCTAAGCATTGCTTGAAGTGAAGGTGGTGGATAAAGACCATTTCCTCCACTCTCCTGCCAATGATCTCTTAAAACATTCGCATTACACTCGTGCTCAATGAATGAATCTATATAAAGAATTCTGCAGCTTTGTGTCCGGGATGAAATGAATCCTTTATTTAATTTTCCAAAGCGTATTCTTTGATTCGTGTAGTAATTCTTTAAAATTTTGTATGGATACGGAACTAATGGCATTCCCTCACTAGCCTTATCATCATCAGAACCAGAACCACCAACACCTTCAGGAAGTAGACCAATATTTAAAAGCCACTGGAGTACTTCTTGATATTCTGATGCCATGCGAATTGAATTGAACTGATTTGTCAAGGTATCAACCTCTGAAATGACGAAATAGAATTGTTAAAGTGTTCAAAACAGTTTGAAAGATGAAAGTAGATACCTGAATCTGGAATATATTCTCTGCATTTTATTAAAACTAATTCATATAAGTCGGCCAATAACTTGAGCTGTCTACACAAATGGGATAATTCATTTTGTGATCTCTGATCGATTCGTAAACCTGAATGATCAAAAAGTGGTACACAAAGTGAATTGCATCTGTTTTTAATATTTTTAGCTCGATTCCAAATCCATTCCGTCAATGTCGACAGTGAGAGACCTTCATATGGTTTTCTACCAAGAAAACTTCCATCCGCCCAACACTTGGCACATTCTTTTAAAAGTCCAAAACAGTTATATTCTAAAGCGATCGAAAGTAGGATTTCACGTTGTGCATTCTGTAAAAATGTGGTTATTAGTTTTTAAATGATAAACAAATGTGTCACAGTTTGATTTTTGCCACAAACTAAAACTGGATGAGATACGTACAATAGAAAATGTCGAGTTGTTGCTGTATTCACTAAATTGTGGAATTAGTGATGCTTTCATAACTTCATTAAAATAAACATTTGGTTCCAAGATGGCTACAGGTCCTCCAGAACGCAACATATCCAATGCACGATTTTGTAATCCGGGCCAATGTAAGTTATTACTTCCAGTCGTGTACATAACAATACAGTCTGAGAAAAAATATTTCAAAATCCAAACGAATACAATTTAATTAATTTAATATATACCAAAACAAAATGAAATTGGATAGAAATGTTCCTCTGGTCTTTGAATGGAATTAAATGAAGCAATCGTATTGGGATCAATATAAACATCCAAAGGAGAAGAATCTTTTAATTCAAAATGGGCCAAGTAATTAACGTCGTCCCTCCAATCACCTACACTTGGCATTTCCTCTTTATACCACTGATTAATATCAAATACAACCATATGAGATGATTTCTGTGATTTCCATGCCAAAAGGCAGAGAGAAAGCATTTCTTCATCATTACATGTTGGGAATTTTGCAATAGATCGACAAGCAACCGGTAGACTACCACGTTCGTACGTTGGTAATGTAAGACGCACATTACAACATTGAAAACCCTAAAAAACAATTAACAATGCTAATTCGTTCAACAATTAATTTTCCAAAAAAATATATTTACTTCAAATAAACAAATTCCATCGTCTTCTGTTATTTTTTTGTCATACATGATGGAATGCATGACAGCAATGGGCGCTTCATGATTTTCATGAAATGTCCATATGTAGATGCAGGCTCGTGGATCATCTGGCGGTTCCAAATATGCAATTTTTACTAAAGGAGAAAGTCTTTCAGGTGGATATGCCACATGGATCGGTTGTAACTCTGACAAATCATAGAGGATCATCCGGCCATCCTCTAAACCAACAGCTAACGTTAGAAGTGGTGTTAATGAGAGCATAGATAGTATAAGACCAGCATTATCTATTCCTGTTAAAGATTTTTTGTTGGTAATTATTTAGACAACTGATTTATAGGTTTATTGTGTACTTTCTAATTCAATTCCAAAGTTTATATTTTCCTGTTTTGAATGTTTATGATGTTGTCTAATATGTGAAAACTCCAAAGTACTGGATACAATGTGACAAGGAACTAATTCTATATCCGCTTCGCTTCTTGTTGAGTAAAGGGCTGTAAGACAAATAGAATTATTGAGAATATAGCAATTACCTTAATTTTGTGTCATTTATCATCGACAATCCCCGTGGTGTTGAGGTTTCTGGGGTTTTTTTAAGTTAAGAAGAAAAATTTCAATTATTTATGAGAGGGGAGGGGGTCATTTCAAGCTAATTTCGAATACACATTTCTTCCCTAACGCGTTCAATCTGGCACTTTGTTAGGAAGAGAGCTTTCTCATGTAGGGAGGGTATCGGTAGGGTATCGGTATCGGTATCGAAGCCAATACTTTACTCATATTAGTATTTTTGTGTCGATACCTGTAAGAAATGTATTGATACCGCACTTTCGATACTTTTACTAATATCAGCATTTTTCCTCGGTATCCAATAAAAATATCGAATGTTTATGTTTATACTCCTGTAGTTATCATAGAACGCAATACATTTCCTCCCATGAATACAAGACTTGATTAAAGAGAAACATTATTGGGATTGTATTTCAGATTTGGCGCCAAAGAGAAGTAGAAATCGTTTAACAGGTAAAAGAATCCAGAAATTGCTTTTTTGAGTGATTGCTTGTTAGAAGAATGAGCCTCTGAAAGTTTGAATAAAACAACATGAAAAAATGGTATTTCTTCCATAAATTTAATAATTTTCTGTGGGGAAGAAAGTATTTTTTTGTAAAAATCTAATATGTATCATTTTCGCACATAAAAACACCATATGTAATGTTTTTGTAAAATTAATAAATTTCTTCAGAATAGCCTGATTTATTTCGATACAGTTGAATCGATACTTCATGGTATCGATACTTTTAAATAACTAAAACTACTTATTTGATGTTTTTCTTTCGATATATCAAATCAGTAGGGTATCGATACTTATCATCCGACACGGTATCGCTATTCTCATGTGTTATTTAGTTTATCATGCAAATTTCTCTTAAGGTTCTCGCGTGAACCACCGGGTTGAACGTGTTAAAGGCATATTTATCAATTTAACTGCTTTGATAAATTTAAAACCATAAGAATCGACAGAACCGTGCACAGTTGACTATGTAAAAAGCATGGGCTCAGGAAGAAAAAGGCCTACTTTGTCAAATGTTTGGCCTTCTTGAGCCTTGTTAATGATAATTCGTAGGCAAGACGCACAGGGAACTGATGGCGACAGAAAGTGAAGGGAAATCCTTGTGCATGTGCACAAAAACCCTTTATTAGTTTTATTATTATTACAAAAATGTTCGTCTTCCCACCATCCAATGGGGGGATTCTCAGTAATTGTTTTTTAGAAAGAAGTATCTCCAGTAAGTCTAGTCCACTTTACATCTACTTAACACTGTGTTAGCCTTGTCGTCTTCCAGGCAATATTTGATATTCAACAATAATAATTTTCGCCTAATCTGTAATACACTTTTCGATTGAAGTGGGCAGCTTAATACATTTCTCTTCTAGTCAATTTTGCAAGAGTTTACACCTAAATAAAAACCTGACACACTTACCATGTAAATACCTCTAGGAAATATTCAAGAGATGTCACCTTACCTTCTTCGCATTTTAACAAGTTCAAATCTAAAAGGAGAACTTTTCCCTTGTCTGTTCCAACAGCCAAACATCCTTGCATCATATGTAAAATCGTCCTTTTAGATATCTCGGATGCTATAAACTGGCAACTAGTCACTTTTTCCTTTATTTCAATGCATCGCAGTACTTTGGATTCCTTTATTGAGTAGAGCGCAACAATACCACCCGCAGTGTCCCCGAACAATATTCCGACGGCCAGAATACAACAATTTAAACCAGGAGCATCCGTTTCAGATACACAAGTAATAACACAATTCTCAAAACTAAATATTAAAGAAGAATTTCACATTATACCAAAGAATATTACTTAATGGCTTGCTTACCCTAAATTATAATCAAAACGATAACTGGAAATTTTCTGTCCATTTCGAATTGAATGTATTTCAAGGAGTGGTCCTTGTGCTAACCATCCCAGCTGACCTCTTTTTATAACTCCTCCGATACAATCACCTAAAAATTTATTTTTAAAAAATAGAAAAATATCAGTTAAAAACCTTTGGAAC
>QYTT01079519.1:6996-40342 GCA_006980735.1 Dasypogon diadema
ATCGTTCAAAAATTGGGAGTAACATCAATTTGTAAATCATGGTGACTGTGATGGGTATGGTGCTCCTCGAAGGGTTTTTGCTGCCCTTCCATTTACACGAAGTATTGAGAGTATGCAAAAGTTTCCGCCGTTCATATTTAGATTTTTTTTGGCATATTTCACTTCTTCTAAAGCATTTTTGCGGTATTTCTATTATTTGTTTTTCTGTATATCGTGGCACCTTTACTTTTTTCTAATGTTTTAAATTTAATTCTCGCAGATTGAGAGACGACACGTTAAATTTTCTCGATTTTCCGGACACTCACCACAATTCGATTCTCCGCCACATGTTTCAGTTTTTTTTTCAATTTTTTATCACTTACATTTTTTTAGTGGCCCTGTTTTCTTTAAATTCCCTGGTAGTACACGAATGGCTCAAAGATGGAGAGGAAGATCGGTGCAGGTATCCTCTGTGAGGACCTAGGGGTGAGGATGGCACTGCACCTTGAGGATCACACCTCCGTCTTCCAGGCAGAGGTTAAAGCCATACTGGAAGCAGACAGATACCTCCGGTCTTTGCAACCTGAAGGGCTAAATATCGCGATATGCACGGACAGCCAGGCAGGCAGGTATCAAGGACCTGATGAAACCCTTAGTATAACATCCAAGCTGACAAGAAACTGCAAAAACACGTGCTTAACGACCTGACCCGGAAAAATAACGTGAACATTCTATGGGTGCCAGGCCACAGCAGGAGGATACACGGTAACGAGAAAGCAGACGAGCTGGCGAGGGAGGGGGCCGCCTCTGATTCTCAAACCTCCCCTACAGGAATGTCGACTAGATATTTACTTGGGCGTATTGCAGACTGTGCGAACAACCAACATCACCGACGCGACGGTGGGACATGACCCCGATTGCCAAAACGACCAATGCTAGCTCAATGTCCAAACTTCTCCGACTGAACAAACCATCATTGAGACTGCTGATTTCAATTCTAACAGGACATGGATATCTTAGGGCGCACCAACATAGAATCGGTCGTTCTAGCAACGCCGACTGTAGAGGATACGGGGATGAATCAGGCAGGCGACCGGGTGGTTGTCGCGTTTATTAACTACCCACGGTAGAGGAGCTATAGTGGAGAACAATGGGCCTAGAAGTGGCCTAGTTCAGGGGTCCTTTCGAGATCCCACAGCTTAAAAAAGATCTTCTAATTTGTTCCACAGCTTTTCATAAACGTAATAATTTTCAAACTATCGTCTAGTATCGCCAAGTATAGTGCAGTACAGTAGAATATGAATAATAATTATTAAATCATTAAACTTACCAGAAATACGTTTAAAGCGAACACCATTTAAAGAGAGTCTTGGAAGCTTACAAACTTCAATTTCCCATTGTACTAATGAGTCGGTATTGGGATCACCGTGAACACACCATAGAACGAACCTGTTAAAATAAAAATAATTAAATTAATTAAGAAAACAAAAACACTCCAAACAAAATATATACTAAAAAGGTAAACTCACTTACCTTTCTCTCTGCTCATAATCGCAGTTATTTTTATCTAAAACTAGTCGTATCTTTTGCATTATTTCGTCCGGCATCAGTGGTGACGTCGTCTTCATGGACCACGTGAAGCGTAGAACCCGGGGTTTGGCCGGTTCCTCGGCGTTTGAACCACTACCATGAAAAAGGCTTTTGATAAATACACAACAAACAGATATCATTTTAAGCGTTACAACTATTTTTGCTAGTTCTTTAGCCTTGTTTCAATATATATATGTACTTAATATTATTTACATGTTCTTGTTATCGCAGAATTTTTTGGTATTACACAATTTAGAATTCTGAAATTGATTTGTGTCAAATTTCGAAAAATCTCTCTCTTTCTTACAGATTAAGGTTTTCGGAATATTGTTAAGTATGTATTTGCCATATACTAAAGTAAATTACACAAATTAAAACAAAACAAACGATAAGCAGTCTTAGCTTTTCTATGAGACTTCACAACCAAAATAACAGAGGAAATCAATATTTTTCCAGTGAATTATTTTCGACTGCATATCTAGCTATGTACGTCTAAACATACAAATTATAATTTTCGTACATCGCTAATATTTCATCTACATCATCTACTGATATAGTGGATCACTAGTTTTTCTGTCCACAAAAGCTTTTCACCTTTACCTATGGAGGGTGTCTTCATTTATTTCATTTTATATTTGTTTTCTGATATTCTTCTTCCTTGAAAGATTATGGACTCGTTTAAGAAATTGCAAAATTATAATAAATTATTTTAATTTATGCTTTTGTACAGATATTCTAATGTGAGTGCATAGTAAACGAAAAACGCAATACTACAAACACGTTGGCTGCCACAATTGCCATAAAAGCTTTCGTGAGAGAATTGCGTGTTAAAATGCCTTTGTCCTGAGAGAGCTTTTAAGTGTATCACCGGTGGTGCACATGGCAGCCAACATGTTACGTACGGGCAGTTTGCATGGATCTTGTCGTTTTGAAATATAGTTCCGAGGTCAGGCTCGCAGTAGCTAATTGATTTATTTATTCGTTAATCATAGAACAATATATTTTCTACTTTTATAAATTTTTCCATAGGTATCACTTCTGTATTTGCATTAAATCCTTACGACAATCAAAAGGTCGATCGTGAATAATAAAAAATTCAAAACTTAAATAAATTGTTAAGTAAGAAATGATGGAATCCTATAACAAATGTGAGGATCGAAGAAAGAGTTCATTGTGGAGTGTAGTAATCCTGGAAAATGTGTGCAACGTAATCAAATCTAAAAGAGTGAGAGGACAAACAGAAAGAAAACTTAAATTTAGAAGCAAGTAATACAAAAATGAAAAAAAATATCTGACTGTGCATAATATTGTATTTCTAACTAACACTAACACTATAAGCTAAAATTTTAATATTAATAATTTTCTTGGCTCCACGCTAAGAAATGCGCATCCTGGGCTAGAAGGGAAACTCATTATTATTATTATTATTAATTGAAATTGTTCGTAAATATCCAAAAATTACCCTGCAACAGAATATAACGTTTAATATAATATTTAAAACTTTTCATGTCCAGCCAACTGGAAAAGAAGAGTTCAGCGATTTTTCTAACTATGAACTGATGCAAACAGTGCTTTTGATTTTTTCTAACGCCCGTATAAACGTGAAAATAGAGATTTCAGGTCAACCACTTAATGAGTCAGGGGGCTATGCCCTCAAACTTTTAAGGCCTCCGACAATGGCTGTAATTCTCTCCTTTTAACTAAATTGAAAGAATTTTATTTCCGCTACACGTTTGAGGTATCCTTCGCAGCCACGCCAAGCAAACTGTGGTGCACATCTGCAGACTTTCTCTTCTATGAACGGCGGTTTCGACTCTTTTAAACTGCACCAGTGATTTATTTGCCTCTAGTAAGACAGCTCTGTTAACAAGAGTTTTATTTGCGAGGCCACTAGGATGTTGTTCAGTAAAAATTTCATCAGTGCACCAACGAAAACTCCCTTTAATTCTGATTGGGGATAATCTCAATTGTTGCATGCATACAGCTTATATTTATTATACAGTATCTGACAAGATTCAAAGCAGTTGGAATCCGTCCTTTCTTCGAACAAGGCACAAGTCCCATTCTGCCCTGAACTAAAGATTTTGCACTGAATACAAATTAATGTCACAATGGAAACCTATTCTATAATTATGTTCTATCTTTCGAAACTTGACACAATTTTTCTCAATATCTTATGAATTCCAAAAAAAGCAAAAATATCTACAAAATTGCGTACAACTGTACTACTAAAAAAAATTCTTAAGCCTATAAAATAAAAGCAAGCGTTAAAGATAAATTGTAAAATCACACAAACAAAACTCAAAATCACGCAATCGCCACTGGAAACATTCCATTATAAAAACGAATCAAGCATCAAGACGGAAAAGGTAAATACTTTAAAAATTATTGCAAACTTTGTATTTAATAATTATTTTAATACTTAAGTTCCCTCAGCTTGCTTAGAATTTTATATGACGCCCGTTTTTCCACAAATATAGAGTTTGTCTAAAATCTTAATTTTCGAGTGCATTTGTGTAAAAATGGAAAATATTTTGTGTTTTTTGTGATGTAAGAAAATAATGCGCGGGAACATTTTTACATTCTTACAAAACTAGTTGCACTTCAAATACAGTGTCACAAATTTAACTTAAATATACAAAATACTCAGAATTATTTGTAAAAAAGAAAATAATTCATTTTAAACATTTAACTGCAAATGACAAACTATTAACCGTTAACACGTTCAACCCGGTGCTCTGTTAACATTCATATGGAGTTCTTCTTGAGAAATCTCGGTATGTTCCACCTGTGGTCCACTTCGCTTTGGACGTGTTAAGTAACTTCAGGGTAAAGCAACAAAGGATTATAGTTTTCTAAAAATTCAATTTTTTTTTAACTAAATAGTGGCAGTGTGTGTGTAGAGTTGTCCATTAGTTCCAAATATAATGTCGTATTATCCACACCAACTATCTACATAGCAGCAACATGTTTTTTTACTGAAAACCTGAACGAGATGGTTTTATTGATTGATGATATGTGAAAAAAAGGACAAAGAATGAAGGGGAAAGAAAAATTCAATTCCAGCGGGGAAATTGACATTTTAGCCCGTAAAAATTTTGTTGGCATATGTTTTGTCTTTTTTCGTATTTTATCATGTTAGCTTTATCTATCCCACTCGCACTGTTTGCGTACAATGTTGTAGTAATGTAAATTGGCCTTTATCCACACCAACTATCTACTTGTCCAAATTAAATGTGGATCGAACCAAACGTCGAACGTAGTAACTACCATTCTACGTTGTACAAAATTTGGGCGAAAAGGACCGCGTATTTGGGGAGCCACAGCAATTTTCGTGAAATCACCCAGGAAGACGCCTGTGAGTATGCAATTTTGGTTTTTGGCTCATATCTCGGGAACCAAGGGGCGGCCCGTGGTGGGGGCAATTTTTTCGGAGCCTCTGAACTCCGCCCTCTCTACTGACGCCGAAATCGCGCCAAAAAAAAATTTCCGACCAATTCGAACAAAATTCATGGGCTATAGCCCAGGCATTTTTCTGGGCGAAATTCTAAAGTTCATCGGATCGAAGTGCGGGAGGGCGCAATCGAAAGGGGATGGCCTGCTGGGTGTGCGTACCAAATTTGGACGAAAAAGATCGCGTATTTGGGGAACCACAGCAATTTTCGTGAAATCACCCAGGAAGACGCCTGCGAGTATGCAATTTTGGTTTTCGACTCATATCTCGGGAACCAAGGGGCGGCCCGTGGTAGGGGTAATTTTTTCGGAGCCTCTGAACTCCGCCCTCTCTACTGACGCCGAAATCGCGCCAAAGAAATTTCCGACCAATTCGAACAAAATTCATGGGCTATAGCCCAGGCATTTTTTTGGGCGAAATTCTAAGGTTCATCGGATCGGAGTGCGGGGGGCTCACTCGAAAGGGGATGGCCGGCCGAGCGTGTGCACAAAATTTGGGCGAAAAAGACCGCGTATTTGGGGAGCCAATTACTACATTCGACGTTTGGTCCGATTCACATTTAATTTGGACAGGTCGACATTTGATTGGGACAAGTAGATAGTTGGTGTGGATAATACGACATTATATTCGGAAATTTCACAAAACTCTTAGTAAAAATTGACGTCTTCATTAGATGTCTCCATTACACTTCTTTCTTTGGGGCCATCTGAAGACTAAAGTCTATGTCAACTACCATCCAGCAACTCAAAGACGATATTTCACTGCGCATTGATGAGATTGGGGAGCAATTATGCCGAGATGTTATAAAAAATTTTGATATGCGGATCGACGTGTGCTTCCCGGAGCCGTAGCAGACATTTGGCGAACATTATCTTCCACACCTAATTGTATTGGATAAAAAAAACATGTTTCATGATTTAATTTACTACTGCTATTTGGAAGTTGACTGATCTGTTTAAACAAAGCTTATAAGGTAATCCTCATTTGCGCTCAAGCACGGATTTTATCATACTTCTGTGTTGCATTCCCTCAGTAACAAATGCAAATGCAAAAAAAAGCATTCGAAGCGTATCAATCTAATTAACCACGCCCGAAGGAAGGTTAATTCTAGATGACATTGTAAGGTGTAATAACTTTCGATAAGTGTTATCCTCTTTGTTCGTCTAATGTGATTTGTTTCCGTAGAATTGTTACTGCCCACAACTCTATTGTAATTTTTTGTATTAATAATCTAATATTTGTCAGATATCACGAGGAAATGTGTATTCTCGAACAATCTCCTAAAGCGAATAAAGATGGTCGCACAAAATTTTATAATTCTTGTTCCACTCTACACAAACCCAGCCTTGTTGCTTTCTAATTACCTTAATTAACTGTTTTTTGGTTTGTCATTTGCATCTTATTCAATATCCTAGCATTAGTATCCTAAAATTATATTTCTTTTGTAGAAGTACAGTACAGAGCAACATGTGTTCGCTTACAAACAGTCAGTGATATTTTACAGATAAGAATCACCTCTGATATATAAAAAAAAAACAATTGCATAAGAAATATATTTACCATAGCATTATTAAGTATAGCTTTAAATGAAATTTGAATTTTGAATAGTTACCTAAAGCTGTTTGATGACGTATTTGCTTGGCCTTCGCTGGGCCTAAAATAAAAATATAAGAAAACGCAAAAAAGAGTTATAATGTAAACAAACGTGACAAATGTTAACACACACAAACACAAACACGCACACACACACACACACCAGAACCAAATTTAATATTAGAAGAAAAAAAAATAAGTTCCCATAATTGTTATTATAATAAATGTGCTTAAGAAAAATCATTTACAAACGTTTTTACATCAACTTGTTAAAAAAACAAAAGGATTCAATTTGTAAATAATTTTTCTTGTTAAATTAAAAATTGTAAAAATCTACAAGTCGTGCACAATGGACACCTTAACCGAAAATATTAAAAAATAAAAATGTTGAACGTTAAAAGAAAGCAAGAAATTCACAGAAATTACTTTCAACGAACACAATACATTTAAATACAGGAATAATAGACAGTCATACCTCCCGCTGTTCACTGAAGTAAATTGTTTGACGGGGTCTTTCTTTTTTTTTTGTAAAGTTCAAATTGTAACTCATCTTTGAGTTATTCACACACACTGGCTTGATATCTCTGTGTTAGCAATTTTAATTTTGGGAGAATAGGGAGAGGGATTCAATTGAAATACTTACACAAAATATTCTTTAATTAGGAACTTACTGCAGTTTATTTTATGTTTTTAGGCAGATCTCGTTTGAAATTTTTTTTTGGTCTTTCGACAGAATTTTGCCGTTGTTTTATGATTACATCTCATTATAATGCAAATAATATTGGAAAATTTGTTTTATAGGCAAACATTCAGAGGCACTGATGAATTTTACCCCACTCTATACACCCTCCTCTTGCACTTATATCTGAGTTATTTCTAAAATATATTAAGTTGGCTAGAAAGTTAGAGTGAGAATGTAAATTTTTAATATTTAAATCTTTAATGAGATATTGGCCATCATCTCCATCTACGAACAAGATCATTTATGGTGGATTTAAAAAAAAAAAAAAATCCTATCCTTCGAGGCCAAGAGTTCTATCCTGAAAATTTCGGAATATTTTCCGTCAGGGAAATTCTGCATTGAGAGGAACAGAAGATATGGAATAATGGGATAGAACTTTATACTCAAGAGTCGGGATCTTCTACTTCACAGTTTGACCCCGTTCTCATGGATAACACGTTGATAATACCAGTGTAAAGTATTAAGCAATCAATTTCTCATCACCACTTAATAGACGATCCATGAGCCGATCATACTGATATGATGGCTTTGTGGTGAGGAAGCAATGAAAATTCGGTGTGCACGATTTTATTTGTTAAACTCATGGCGGATCCGTCGACACCACTTGTGCATTTACATAGTTCTCGGTGAACGTAGCGCTCCCCGATGACATCGGCATCAAATTTCTTAGGTCTCTCCGCAGTGGGGTTTATCATTAATGGTAAAGTCATCATCTAACACGAACCTTGTAAAATATATTTGGACCGTAGGAACTCTTGTTTTAGATGGCACAAGGATCGCACATATAGTTTTATTAGAGTCCATTGCGTTTTGCCCAAGTTAAATGAATGAATTGAATTTTTCCTTAGCTCACATTGAATATTAATCTGTTCGAAAGAAATTACCAAAACATTGATACAAAAATAATCTGAACCGCACAGACAATAACGAAGGAGAGAGTGTATTAAGTGTTGCAATCGAAAGCAAACAGAACTTTCTTGCCAACCTAGAAATATTGAAAGACAGTATTATCCTGAAAATACGATTAAAATTGCGGAATAATTTTTTTCTCTCCTTTTAAAGTACTGTCTAAGCTCAGGGAACAACCCTTTAATGGACACAACTTAGATGGGAATTAGAGAAGAGGAGATTGGCAAGCTTTAACCTGACAAATGTTGCAAGTAAGCCAGAATTTTTGGCATGAAATATTTGCTATGCAACAACCCAGTGGCGTCGCATGTATAATTCTTATCAGTAAAATTGCCTCAACCACTGGTACCCAGGATAAATCGCCGTGTCCTGTGCAGAATTTGAACCCACGCCCACAGAGGGGAAAATTTTAAGAAATGCTCCCCTCAGCCCGCCCGACAGACTGATGTGGTGATGTTCTCATTAATAATTATGGAAAATGGGGGGAGAAGGAGATCAAGGGTAGGTAGAAAGATGTCACATAGCTTTACAACGGTTAAATTTAGATAAGTACTTATGTAGCATCAAATTAAAGGAGTTTGGTGAAATCCAAAATTTGATAAAAAAAACTTCGACTTTTTGAATTTGAAATTTTATAACTCGTGACGGGAGAAAATGGGAGAGGCGGTGGAGGACTCACTATAAGGGATAAAGGGTTCTCTATAAAATGCCACTATAATGGGCTTCATAGGGTGTGTATGAAAAGCGCTACAAGATGTTAAGTGAAAAACGTACTCAATAATATAAGTGACGCATTTCGATTCAGTAACTAATATTTCAAAAATTTAAAATTTATCCAATACGAAAACTCTCGAATCATTTGAGTAAAATATGCAAAATTGAAAGAATCTGCGGCTGGGTAGAACGAACATTATTTCAGATAAATCGAAAAATTTTTTTTCTCTATAAAACCACACCGAAAGCACTTTGTAAATTCTGTGAATTTCTCTAAATTTTAGTGCACAACATAAAAAATTTAAATAAAATATTGATTTTGTGGTATTTTTTTTTTCTTATTCCTTCTTTATTTCTCAATTCAAATATTTCTAGGATTTGTTTACATCTAGCTAACTAATAATAAAAATATCTGTTTATAGTGTATAATTTGACGCTAAACGTTTGCTTTAAAATTTATTTAGTTACATTCACATTTTAGATTTGAATATTTAGTCTAATGTAAGTTTATGCTTAAATTTATTTTACTATATTAAATTAAAAGTTTAGATAGTTATGACCCCCGTGCGGAACAAAAGTAGATAAAAAGCTGTGGATATTCAGATAAAAATCTATCATTTTACTATCGCTCACAGTTTATATGAAAGTATTTCTTCATTTAACGAATTTTAGATAATATTGATTGTCTATTTCTTCTGTTTGAAATTGTACCATCCATTTTCCATAAAAGATGTGTGTTGAAAAAATATCCCAGCACTATCTGTGTTTGATCCCAACGTACAAAAACAAGAATAATTTTATTTTATAGTTCGGATCAATATTTTGCGAATTTTATGCTTTGCAAACGATTGTATAAAAACTCTATAATCTATTTACATACATTCAATAGAATTCACGTCGATAATTTTCTTGTTTTCTGTTCAAAATTTCATGTACCAAAGTTTAAAAAATCATTTCTTGCAAACATGAACAAAGACAAAAAATTGCCATTTTTCCCAGTGAAATTTCCTTAATCGGGAATGATACCGGTTTCTACTACATAAACAATAACTCTAACGATAAGTGTGCAATAAAATTTTACTGATGTTTCCTTTAAATAATACTATGAGTCAACAACAGATCTCTTGTTATCAAATTTAAAATGCTCTCCGTTCTTTCTTTCTCCTCATCAGTACAGGCACAAGCGAGAATTCCTCACGCTAAAACAATTATTTACATCCATAAAAGTTGTGAGTCGAAACGTCGAAAACCTTAAAAACTTTGCAGTCAGTAAATTTTTTGAAGCAATCAAAAATTATTGTTTGCAGCGGCTCTCCCAAATCCTAATTTCTGTCGAAGAGTTAGTTGACTTGTTGCCTCTTTGATGCATCCGTGTCTATAGACAAATCACAAAACACAAACTTTTTTCTTTTCTTTTTTTTTGTATACATTAAGTAGCAGAGTTTAGCCTAAGATATTTTTCATATCTTGACATTTACCCACTTGGTGTTTGCATTACACAATTAGTTGTTTAAAAATGGATTACAATATAATTAAAAACTTAACAATATCAGACTAGATCGTCTAGACTCTGATTTAGATTAAGCTACGAAATATTCTCAAATCTTAAGTTAGCGTTTTTTTTCACAAAAAAAAATACTTTTGTTTTTAACAATACTTTTTCAAAGTTATAAGTATCTCTCGAAATTAATTTAATAGAATGTTGAATTATACATTCGAAAATTTCTGGAATGCCCTCCATGAATAATGAAATGAACTTTTAGTTAAATTTACCGCTTGTTTTTCATTTTACGCTTCCAACGGCTATTACACATTTATGGAACACACCTGGTAAATCAATAGCTTTATTTAAAAAGCAGGAATAAAATGTAATTTCCAGTTTAAATGCATTTATTACGCTCCTTTGTCTCAGACTATAATTTTTTGTCTTGAACGTGTGTGGCTATCGTTATTAAATAGTATTATCGAATTTTATGCTTTCAAAATGCCTCCTAGCCCCTGGGAAAAGAGTATTAACTGCGCAAAGATTTTTTTTTCAAATAATCAACCCTTTGAGTACCAAAAAACGATATATCCCTCTTCAACTTGAGATTATGTAAAAATTTATATATTTACGCTAGATTTTGACTGGCACTCAGAGAGTTAAATGACTTTTTGGCTAGTTATTATTAGAAGCAGTGACAAGCTTTTCCGGACTGTGAAGTGTTTACTGTATCCTTCAAGGCATCGCCGGGCACAAAGTTGAGAAAAAGTGGCTACTGCCTGCCTGTTTTAAGACCTGACAAGCCTTTCTGTTATTACTTGATCGATGCCATTATTAGCTGCTAACGGAGTGTACAGAGTTGTCATACATTAACTGGGTTAAATTAATTGGGTTATTTTACAGAGTTAATAAGCTTACTGGGTTATTTGTCTTTTACGGGAAAATAGATGGCGCTTATTGAAAGTTTTTACGTTTAAAAGTTGATTTTGATTTGTGTGTGTGAGGTATTCACTCAAAATTAATGCAATTTATGATTAGGTAAATGAAAACATGCTCAATGAAAGTTTAATGTCTTTAATCCACGAATTGCATCAGTCAGTTAAGCACAAACAGTCAAAGCCACATTTAAGGCTCATTCGCAATTCAGCATAAACGGCAACGTCAAAATAAAATTTAGCTAAGATTTTTTAATCAGGATAAATTTGTATGACTAAGAAAACCAAGCTAAATTTTATTATGCCATTGCCATTTACTATACGATTGAAGAATATTATTGGAGTAAAAATTGCTTATTTTATCACACGGCATAGGTACGATCTTAGTTGCTTGTACTTGACTAACTAATGCAGTATACCTTCAGCCTTAGTATATAAAGAAATTAACTTTAAAAAGCATCCAATACAAAATTTTTGTATGCAATTTTATCCTTTGCACGGCACTGTAGTAAAACTAGCAAAGATAAGCTACCCAAATATTATAAATTGCATTCTATTTTGTATCTCCCGCAGAATTTTTGGTACCGAAGTGAAAACTTGAAATTTTCAATGCCTATAAATTCGTTAAAAGTCTCAATGCGAAGTTCTATTCACTTAGCTCAGTTGTGATTATCAACTGAGTGGGGATAATTAAAAAAAAACGAAAGAAAATAATTACTCCCCTTCAATTACTTTTATTAAGTAATCACAAAAATTTGTACAGAAATTATATCGTTGGTCGCCACTTAAAGATTTTAAGACTATAAATTAGGAGTAAATGAAGTGTAGCTGATTAGCTACAGTACTAATTTATCCTTTTTCAGTATTAGTGTGAACTTGTTTTTTGAAAATTCTCTTTCGCTCTCTCTCTCTCTCAGGACTGGAACTAACAAGTAATTCTGAATTCTAATTATAGTTGTCCTGGCTTCAGTTACTTCCAATTTTCTTTATATGAAAGCTTTGACGCTTACTTTAAGAAAGCCTAAGCAGGACTTGCTCTGTTTTTTTTTCATTTAATAAATTTTTCGACGATATGTCGAATATCGAAAAGATCGAAATAGTGCTGCTGCTTACGATTATAAGTTTCTACCCTATAAATAAATGACTCTAAAGAATTATTTTTTCTACGTATAATTCGTTCGTCAAGTCAATTTAGGGTTTCTGTTTTTATCTGTTTTCACTTTGGCAAATGGAAATTGTATATTGACTAAATTGAAAATTCCTCCAAGAATTTGTAGAATTTTATAGAATTTAAAATTCTCATGAGCAAACAAAGCTTTTCTATCTTCATACAACTTTTTCTCTTATCGGATCTGTAATTCAAGTCGTAATTCAGAGGCGGAGCAGGTCGAACGTATATGCCCCACTTATCGTTACTCTCGCAATCCAGCCACCATGGCTCCTTCATTTTTTTTTCTTTTTTGAATTTTCCTTACTTTTTAAGATCTAGTTTTTCCGCGTATTATAGTGAATTAGTATTATTGTGTTTTACTTTTCGACTGTGTGGCCTGGAGGGACGTGCCGATTGGGCGATTTCTTAGTGGCCATATAAAATTAAAAAGCAACACCTTGATTAGTATATCGTGGGTGGAAATAGGTTTGCAGCATATACTTATATATTCCCCTGTCCCTCAACAGCTATTCTCAGTGCACCTTTTTATTTTAGCTCATTTTTATAAAACTCACGATAGCTGTGTTCCATTGAAGAAGACTTGAAATTTTAAAGAAGAACTAGAACTAACTACAGGGCTACTTAAAACAAAGATAGAAAGAGTACTCTGAATAGTGCAATTGTAAGATAGGTTACCCGCCAAAATAACCGGTTTGCTAGTTATACTATTATGTTTTGAAGACGGTTTGTTATAACTGCTATAATGAACAAATATAAATAGCTGAGTAGAGTTATTAACTCCATTAATAAACGGACTTAAATGTATGACCTACCCTATACTCTGCCGCCAAGAGATAACTTAAAAGCGACAAAATTTCAGTTACCTAGTCATAATTGTCTCACGGGAAAAAAATTCACTGCTTGTCACGAAAATGTTGAATTCACACACATTTCAATAAGCCAAAAAGTATTTAATGCGAAATGAAATTACCACATAAAATTCGAACTGCCACTCTAACATTTCTGAAAAGGAATGTTTTCATTGTGTGTTACGTAAAATAGTTGGAAATTTTCATTTATATCCACAAATGCAACAAAATACTGGTCATAAATTCTTAATTAAAGATTTGTTGTTGTGTATTCAAAAAATTATAAAATTATGAAATAAATGGCTGGATATTAAATTTTTCTTTATATGATTTACTCTATTGTGCCTTTTGCTATTACATTTGTATTATTTTGAATTTACTTAACCCTGGCAATCGCTAAACGGTTTGCTCTATGTTTTAATTTGTTTTAAAACACTTTTATGGATACTATTATCTCATCTCCTATTTCTTTTCTACACAATCTGGAACAATTTTTTGCCAGAAAATTTTTATAGATGGAATTTTGAGGCGTATGGAGACTCCACACTTAATAAAAAAAAAACCAACCAACCAACTCCACTTCAAAGAATGGAAAGAGCTTAAAGCAAAACACGTACTACAAAAACTGGTCATCAAATTAAACAATAATAAATAAATTACTAATCCGTTCACTATTTGTAGATTTGCATTAATTTTTAAAACAAAAATAAAAGTTTATTCAAAAACATTAAATCTAATTTACGTTAGATAAAAAGAAAGAGACATTTTTTTTAATTAATTCGCAGTCTTTTTTTACATCTCTTACAACAATCTCAAACATTATTTTACAACGTTTTGTTCATCGTACAAAAATAAAATAATAATAAAACAATACAAAAAAAAAACAGAAGTCAATACGAGAAAAATCGCAAGCAAAAAATTTTAAAAGTATCTTACTTTTTACAGTAGTAAAAAATGAAATGGTCACAGCTGCCCACATAAATTAATACACTTTTTTTAATATATATATAATGTATTTCTTTTTTGCTAATAATCGTTTTTTTCTCTTTTTTCGTTTCGATATTTTTCATCTTATAATATATACAAAGCTTAAAGTCTATCGAACCTACTAAAACACGGAAACAAATTATACTTTGTTTCCTTGAATACAACAAATTATATTTTGTTTCCTGGAATATCATCACAACATCTTCATTTTTCTATTACTAATCAACTAGATAACGTTTTTGTGTTTTGTGATTATCTTTTGACTTTTTATACATTATGGATTTGGCCTAAAATGAAAAGAAAATAAAAAGGAATTAAATTTATATTTTTTTTTGTAGAGAAAATAACACTTTAATAAAATGTTGCACAAATAGAGGCGGAAAGTGACAATTAAAATTAAATTAGAGAAAAAAAAACTCAGATAAAGGAAGAAAAATTATAAAAATGAAATACAAAATATCAAAATCGGTTTTGCACAATGACTTTTTCAAAACTCTGGTAAATTGAGAGATTTTGTAAATATTTACAAAAATTCATTGAAACTGCAGCGCGTGACCATTTTATTTTTTTTATTTTTTGTTTCTTGCAAAGTTATATTATGTTTATAAAAAATGTAGTAATCTTCAGTTTATTTTCTTATATAAACAAACATTCCCGAAATTCATGAGTTAATAATTCCAAAAAAAAAATGTGTAATTCATTCATATATAAATGACATAATATTCTTACTTATATTGTTATTGTTATATTTTATTTCAAAAAGCTGTGCACAATGATTTTATGTTAAAACCATTTTGAATTACGGATTTTATTTTAAACATTTTCAAAAAGAAAACCATAAGCGAAATGATGGTATAGAATAATAAAACAAACTCAAGTAGCATTAGAAACCAAAATATCTCAAGCACATGCCTTTTTACTGTAAAACTAAAAGCACTTTTGTTTAATTTACATACTCCTAAGAGATATTCAATCTAACTACTATTTGTTTTTGTTTTTATGCTTATAATTTCGGTGGGGTATAGACAGGGACCAAAGACGAAATGTATAAAAATTTATACAACCTCGAATTAAATATAAACGTAAAAAATTTAAATTTTGAAAAAAATTTCATGAATGTGAATGTAACTATGTACTTGTAATATTTTCTTACTACACAAATATTGCTCAGCTAGAATAATGTAAACAATTCCATTGAATAAGTTCTGAAAAATTTGGCGAACATTTGTAAACAAGTAAAAATTTCGCTCTCTAGCAATAATAATTTCTATATATATATATATAATAGTATATGTATAGTAATACTACAATAAAATAAAGTCATATGATAGAATTACTAGTACTAATACTTTCGAAAAAAAACGTATAGACGCAAAAAATGGTCCCGCAAAAAGCAGTTTTTGAATTAAGAGGTTTTTGGTTCTCGTTACCAATTGAAAGCTATTTATATAATTATTAAATGAAATATAAAATAAACACACAAGAAAAACCATTGTGCAGTCCCCTTTTGATTTTTTTTTCTCAGAGAATTTCCACTAAAACATTACACTTCATAAAAGTATTGTTAATTGCAAAAGTTTCCTTTAAGAAAAAAAAAATGTTTTTGATAGAAATGGATCATATGCGTAAGTATTTTTGCAGCTTTAATAGAAAATTTTATCAATTTTCACAAAAAGCTAATTTGAAGGCAGGCGTAATATTCTTTAAGATTGCTTTTGTTAATTTTATGCCAGCAGTTAATTGCTGTAGTCAAACTGATTTTTTTTTTTTGCTATATTTATTTACAAGAATTCAACTCCGAGTATAGAGGGCTGGTTTAAAATTTTCAGTTAAAAATTGCAAACACTTTATGTACATCTTACGAATTTTAACCTTGAGGGAAAATGATAGAATAGAGCAGCACAAAAATTCCCTTTTGGGCCTACAGGATATCTACTACACTAAAAAGGCTTCTCTTAAGACGTGCGGCCATTACAGTATTAAAATCTGTTCGCTAAGAAACTTATTAACAAAACCCTATAAACTTGAAAAGTTCAGGAGCTGGAAAAAATTGGAGCTAGTTCACTATTTTCGTGATGTATGTATTGTGATGAAACAAGAAAATATCATAATTCTCATAAAATTTAAGCAAGAAACTTGTTACACTTTGCCCTTACGCATATGATTTTGAAACAATTTTTAATATTGAAAAGTAATTTTCAAAAATAAACCTAAAAATCTTATTTTATAAAGAAAATTACACAACGAAAATCATGCAACAGAGAATACACAAAGCAGAGACTGCACAGCAGTTCAAATAACCCGAATAGTACAGTCAATGCATTATCAGCAGCATATTATTGAAAATTGCAAAATAAAAGTGGGCAGAAAATTAGCAAACGCAAACGAAATATCTTCACTTTTAGTAAAACACAAACGCGTAAGCTCTAATTAAAGACAAAAAAAACAGTACGTAAATTATAAAACTCATTTGTTGCTGGGATTTTCAAATATGTAGAAATCTTTCTGTTGCTGTCAGCAATAAATGAACTTGGAAATAAAATAAAAAAAAGACTATGCAAGTGTTCATGCATAAATATTTTCGTTTATTCCAAAACAGGCGTACTTTGACGTGATATCTATTATATACAAAAAAAAAAAACAACAATATTATTACAATATTGTCTATAAAATATGATTTAACATAATCCCTACGATAGTTGTTGTTAAGTAATTCAATTAAATAATAAAAGTATCAACTATAAATGAACAGCAACTTCATATATAATATGTAGTAGTAGACATTTTCGCTTCTTCTTTTTTTTAAGTATAATAAAACTAGAGCAGCACTTATTTATACTTCAAACGAATTTTAAGACTTTCATTTATTTTGTTATTAGTTAAAATATAAAGTTAGTTCTTAGCTGTCAATACCCTAAACCTGAAACGAATAAATATACGAAAAAATTGTTTTAGAAAGAAAAAAACTAAAAAAAAAACTTGAAAATATGTGCAAATTTCACTATTTACTTTCATTAATCACCGTGTGTAAACATATACCATGGCTTGTGTTTCTTTGACCATCGCTTCCACCCATAAAATCAATTAAAAATCAATTTAAAATAATAATAATTTAAAAAAAAAAACAGTTTTTCTTTCTATATTTCGAAACGTTTTGACGAATTGGTGTTCGCAGAAAACAATAGAATATGTAATTGAAACGCTTTGAATATTTCAAAATGGGACTAATACAAAGGGCAATTTGAAAAGAAACCCTAAAAATTTACCTTACGTTTCAATTAATAAAAGAAAAACACCCCTATATAACCCCTAATAACGTTTTATCTAGCAAACAATTTTTAACGAGGAATAATAAAATTTCAATGAAATCTGAATTGTAATTCATAAAAACGGTAAAAATAGGAGAATCATTGAGGGCATCGGACTATTCTCGGCGAAAATTCCTGATGGATGGCGGTATAATTTTTGACGAAGAAGCCGATCTCTGCACGGCACCAAATAAAATAGAAATTTTGTTAACATAAATTATTACTCCATCAGCCTTTCGTGAAAATTTCAACATTTATAAAATGGAATCAAACACCGGATAACAATCTTGGAAAATCATAAACTTTTCCTAACTCGCCAGGAATCAACTACAAGTAGTCGCATGAAAAACCACCCCTCAAGATTTCGATTTTCTGCTGGCAGCACGTTTTACGAAACTAACTGTTGGATCTGTGGTCCTTCCAAAGACTGCTAGTAGCTTATCCATAGGCAACATGATAATGATGATATGGAAATTATAGGGCTTTATTGGCTACAAGGTCTCAGCAATAAACGATCACGACCAGAATCTCTATAATTGCCTTACAGTGAACCCGTCAGCAGCATTCAATTTTATTTTCAAAAATTCAGCTGTGGGAATTTGCTCGAAAGTGTATACGTCACAATCAATGATCCTTTCGTTGAAACGAAGACAAATACTGAATGTATTACAAATGCATCTTGACAAAATATCGAATATATTAAACTTCTTTGTAAATTGATAGCTAATCAATCGTGTTCAGATTTGAAGTTAACAATATACAAAAACCTACAAATTATGGTTCGCAAGTGTCCTGCCTTTTGAGTTAAACTACGCTATAAAATCTCCTATAAAAAGTATGGTGCATGGTGCATTTTAAATACTCATACGAAAGCCATTTTAAAAATTATAAATAGAAAAAATGTTTTTTTTTTTTTTCAAAGAAACACAAGCAAAAAACAATCTGATTTGCTACTGATCCCATATATTCTGTTAACACAATTATGAATATCACGTTTCGTTGCTCAAATTAATCAACGAATATATTTTTAGTATTGCATGAAAATGAGCAATGCTTTAAATGATAATTTTAAACAATTTTAGTACTAGTCAAACTGCATGCAATCAATCAATAGAAGAAAATCAAAAGTTTACTAAATCCTCTCCCCGAAAAAGTAATACAAAGGCAGAAGCACAGATTTTTTTTCATATTTACTTGTAATTTCCCCATATTAAAGTTTCGCGATACAAATAGAACCCCTGACTGTTCGATTTTATTTTAAATAAAATCTTACTGCTATATAAGACTTAAAACTAAAAATAATTGAGAGATTTTTACTCACCGTTTACTAAATCGTGATGAAAGTTTTGAAAAGAAGCTCAGCCGTCCTGGATGTGGCGAGTCACCAGTTGCTCCGCCCGTTCCCGAATATTCAAGTGCAGCATTATTTCTTGACCTTGTTTGGCCTAAATTAGAAAATTTCAAAAGAATTAGTTTTCCAACAGTTGAAAACGCGTTGTGTTTGTTTTAAATCAGAATAACTGCAAAGCCAAATTTTCAAATTAATTTTTAAATGCTAGAATTTCAAAGAAAATGAATAAAATATTGTGAAATACTTAGGCTTTTTCAATCCAATCTATTTTTCCTTAATTATAACCAATTTATTTAACAATTTTAACTGTTTAATTTAACTTTGTCTAAATCAACTAAAATAAATACGAAATGTAAGTGCACCCACCTGAATGAAAAGTCGACCTCGATGGTACATTCCTTGGGAAATGCCTGCTAGATTTAACAGCTGATGTCATTCTGAGGCGATCGAGCAAACTGATATTTTTTTTACACGATTATATCGATTTATCGATTTTGTATCAATAAATTGATGAACCGATATTCAAATTTATTTGTGCATTTTTTTAGTTTTATTATAATTGTTGAAGATTTACGTCATGAAGATTATGGAAGTGTAGCCAACGCATTTGCATTCACAAGAAGAATGAAATGAAAAATAAAAAGAAATCAAATAAGAATAAACGAAATCGAAACAAAGTCCTTAATATTAAGTGAAATTTCTACAAAATATCTTAGGGCTAAGTGGAAATATAAATTAGTAGCAACATGAACCATGTTTAAGCAAATAATCCAAATGTTTTTTAAGCGTGTGCGTGTGTATAAATGTATTTTTCTTCAACATCTTGAACTTTTTTTTTAATTTTTAATATTCCTAACAATAGAAAAAAACTGTTTTTAATTATGACCATGAACATAAAGAAGTTGCAGCGAAATAATTTCATCTGCGTTTCAGTCTTAGTATGGAATTCTTTACAAGCATTTGTGTGACAATGACAAAAGAAAAATGATGATGCTTGGACAAGTGTCCCCAAGTATTGAAATCATTTTGCAAATAACATGACGGGTATCTCTCAAAGACTACTAAAGAAAATTCGAAGTTTTAACACGTTCACAACGGTGCTCATGTTATACGAGGCCTTTCATGCCACGGTGGCTCATGTCGGCGTAAACGTGTTAAACCAAAAAACTTTAGTTGAGAACTAAAGCCTGAAAAATATAGGCTGAGGTGCTTTCATTTCATTATTCCCAAATATCAATTGTACAACTGTAGCATCGATCAAGTAATAAAAGAAAGGACTGTTCAGCTCCTTAAGAAGACAGTGAACACTTTTTCACGAAGTTTTGCCCATCGATTCATCCCCTGACACCTTCCATCTTCTTCACTCTGCACAGCAAGCAATAAGCACATCACACTCAGGCGAAAAATCGTTCACGGTCTGCCTTAAGAACTGACTAGTCTTTCCGTTGTTGCTTGGCCGATAACCGAATTAAACTATTTTAATTTGGATCCATCTTATTATTTATAATGATATATTACATATATCACTCGTAGTTAGAAAAATAAAACGCAAAAATGGATGTCTCCATAACACAATATTCGGTTTGAGATATGTCCTGTTGCAAATTGGTATTTCCAACAAAATGAAATTTGTTCTTGATAGAAGTCTCAATACCACTACAAAAATTTAGCCAAATATTTTATTAAATTGAAAGAAATATATTGCCCTCTTTAATGGTGAAGCCAAAGCTTAAGTTTGTCATGCGGCGCAGCCCTGACAGTAGGTCAAATGGGGATGTCGATGCACATTCTGTTTAAATAGCTTAAATAGTCGACGGAGGAAGCAGAAGGTTCCAGCCTGTTCCAAATTCATATAGTTCTGCTAAAGAATTCTCGAAAACTCACTGTTCTGCTTGAGTCATGTCTTGAGGGTGAATGCGCAGGTATCAAGCGTAGGGATTAATCTACTAAAAATTAGACAAGATATTTCACTGGAACGATGTCCATTAAAATATCTAAACAGAAGAGCATAACACAAGCAATATTGCCTCGGTGCTCCAAGGAGCCGATTTTAGAGGCAACTTATTATTGACGTCGCCGTCAATAATTTCACATATGAAATGACGCCATAAGCAGGCGAAAAGCGTTCGCTTAGATAAGTTTTGTTAAATAAAAAAGTGAAAAAACAAGAAAGACAAAGCAAAGATATGATCCGTCCAACGAAGGTTGTTGGATACCTGAGCTTATAAACTGTTCAAGTTAAGGGGAGTTTGAAATACTCACCCAATTAACGAAAGCAGGTGGAGGGGAGTTTAGGGTTTTTTTGAGAGAAATCAGACAGCTATAGGCTTTGGATGCATTAAACCTGACACAATTCGCCCTACCCAGACCAAAATTTAAGTGATGTCATTGTTGAGCGATCCAATTAGATTGCAGATATGGGATAGGAGGTCGTTAATGATAAGCAGAAATAGAGTGGGGGAATTACAGAACCCTGCGATACACCGGGGTTGATACTGTAGCAGTTGGAAATGACACCGTCGAGAGTAACACGGATAAAACGGTCAGAAATGAAAATTCCTATTTGAAATCTTAAATCCTAAATTAATATAAATTAAAGACACTGTTTAACTTGAAGGGCTTAGTAAAGGGAATACATCTCTATCAGAATCACCAATATAAACCTTTCGGCTTTCACTTTATGAACCAATAAAAGTTGGACTAAGGTTAATAATATATGTAAAAAGATGTCACCTAGTAACATAATAATTTAAACATATTCTCTAATACTATCAGTAGAATAAGCCTGTATTTTGTATTCTACACTAATTTAAGCAGAAGTTAAATAAACACAAAATGTATTTAGTTACAGATGAATCCTGAAATGAGTGAAACAGTATCACTAAACTACACATTTCCTGAGTATGTAATATTAGTTTGCTCAACATTTTAAAAAATGTACCATCTTTCTATGTATACATATTTTTCGCAAAAGTTTCTTTAGTAAAGTAAATGCCAAGAATGGTGAGCTTTTGTATCTAATTTGTTGTTTCTGTTGTTATTTCAACATAATAAGCAACTGAAATCACAATAAATAAAAGTAAAAATGAAAACCACCAACAAAACACGAATATACAACATTATTACTACAGTAAATTGAATTAATTATAATATACACCTTTTTAAAAATAAAATATATGAATGATATATATATATACAAAAATGTATGGTAATGATAATGAAAACTATAATTTCTTTTCACAACTAAAAATCCTGTTGTAATGCCCAAAAAATTTTTCCGTCACAAAATTAGCAAGCCAAAAGCTAATGGAAATGCAAAAGTGTTCAATCTCAACTCATTTAAACAATATAAAAAAAACAAACAAACAAAATGGCGAAACTCAAGCATTTTCTTTAAAATCATTTAAAACTCACCGAAAAAAGTAATTTGATCGATTTAATTAACAGATATCGATGGGGGAAAATCGATTTTGTAGTTTGCATTAAACAAAGAACACGTGAGGAAAACACATGGAAAGAAAAGATTTTAAAAAGTGATTAAAATTGTTATTGAAACAAATATTTTCAATAGTTTGTGTGTAAACAAAGAAAACTAAAAATAATGGAAACAAATACACATACACAAAATTATACAAGATATATATATATATTTTGTAATTCAATTCAGATCTTGAAAGTATAATAATGGAGCGGAGAGTGGAATGCTACAGACAATATAAAACTACGAAGGGAGTTTGCGGCCAATCCATTTTTCGTACGAATTTACTGGCGCTTTAGTGTAGGTAGATGTTTAAGAAAAATGTTTTCATGCAAGTGTAATGAAAACAACTCATTTAACTTCAAAATATTTTATTATATAACACGTCCACTGATTATGGGTCTCACTTTTGAAAGTAATAACGCAAATATTAGCTGTTTTTTTTTGGGGGGTTGCAACCGAGTTATGAAAACTCAAAAGAAAGACTACAATCTATCGAGTGCAGAGTTAATTCTTTTCCTTCTTATGTTTTTCTCTTCTTAAGCGAACTCGACATAAGTAAAGACCGTGATTAATGTGAAATTTATCTGAATGTCTATTTTATCCACATTTGTGCTGATTTTAATTGCTATAGAGAGCAAAATCAAATTTTTTAACACAAAAGCCTTCAGTAAACGTCGTCTGTTTTCCCGTAAAATACTTCAATAACCGAGTGAACGTATTAAATCCGTAAAATAATCGAATTAATTTAACTCAGTTAATGTGTAATAACTCTGTACTCTGCTGCCTAAAAAACGCAGCTATTCTAACTATAAAAAAGTGGTGATCAATGGAGTTATGATTGAACTGGCCTCTACATTTTCTATATTATTTTTTTTACTATATCACAGATGAAAGAGGGAAATGTGCTTGGTCTCATTTAATTCAATGACTCCCGCATTTGTTATTCACAAAAGCATTTCAATTTAACCCTTCAGGGGATTGCATAAAGCCTACAAAAGAGGTACTACTAGTTCTCCACAGCGTAAAATCAAATTTAGTCGCATTTGAAAGTGCGTGCTTTTCCTTCATTAGTGAACGTGTTATATGCAAAACAGAAATAAATTTTTGATATGTCAAGCTCAAAAATTGAATAAAAAAAAACAAAGAATATCCCATTAAAAACAACATAAGTCAAACAAAATCTCAGAAAAAAAAGAAATATGGAAATAAAGACATCTGATTTTGATTATGTTGTAGAAACCCGATAAAAATTATATCGATAATATTTTGAATACCTCGATCCCAGTGGGTCATTTGTTGCCGCGGTATTTTCAGCCGATGGGCCTGGACTAGATACTGAGGCACTTTTAACGTGCCCTTTACCGCTTGGAGCGGCTGATCCACTCCTTGTCAGTTCAGATACAGCTGTCGCAAAGCTATTTACACATAAAAATAACACGATGATCGTTTTCGTTTCGTTGATTATTTCGGTGGTGGTAGTTCATGGTGGTAGTAGTTATTTTTAGGGTGCAAAGTGATGTTATCAGATTTTTGTTTTTGGGGGAAAAAGGAGAATTGGAAGAACAAATTGAAGAATTATTGAAGATTTTTACATAATTTTCATTTTTTTTTACAAAAAAAGAAAAAATAATATTTTTAAAGCTACAAATATTGCAAAATCTTTAAAGACAATATCATATGTATTTAAATAATAATGAAAAACGTAATAAAAGCAGATTTAAATAAAAATACTCTTCTACATTTTAAGCAAAAAGTATTTAGGAGCTTTGCATAGAACGCCTTTACAAAGGACAGATTTGATTAAATTCAGAAGTTTTAATGATTCGCTGCAGACAATATATTAAGACATAAATTCATATATGAATCGCTTTTTACAGTAAACCAACCAGAAGATTAATTGAAAGCGAAATTTACAATATCCAAAATCTAATTAATTTGTTTTTAATTTCAATCTTTCATTTTTCTCACAATATAAGCAAAGTAAATAACTAAATAATGTGGTTAACAAGGTACATATATAAATTTAAAATTCGTTTTTTTTAGATAAGTAACCACAGGTATTTTGATCAATACAACTGTCAGCCCTTGGTTAAAAGTGATAATATAATTTTTGTAAATGCGTTCTTAGCAATATAAAACAAAAAAGCATAAAGTACAATTGTCAGCAATAAATAAACGGTACATACTTTGACTCAGTAGGTAAAACATTTGTCTTCTCTGTTGATGAAGTCTTTTCGTACAATGTTGTTGATCGGCGTGGAATCATACCACTTGGACCTACAGTTCGGTTTCCATTTGATGGATCATATTTAGAAGCTGTACGAGGTTTAGCTGGGCTAGTTATAGCTGAAATTATAGCCATAAATTATTATTTAAAAGCGCCCTTCAAAATTAAACATCATCTCACTATTATCTGTTGTTGTAACAGGCTTTTGTGTCGCTGAGGCGGGTCTCTGATTTTGTGCTGCTAACCTTGCCGTATTTTCCTTTATTGTGGCCGAATCTATTGTATTTTGTCGCTTGAAATTACTGCTTCTGTAAATAATTAACATATTTAAGGAGAGAAACTAAAATAAAACTGAGATAAACAACTTACATGGATGACCTATCCGTTGTTGCTCCAGTCGCATTTGGATTATGATTATTTCCTGCTGGAGATGCTGCTGCAGTTGCTGCATTTGTTGGTCCAACACCTGTTATGAAACGATGGAATATTTCTAAATTTTAAAAGGCGATGAATGATAAGTACTTGATGAGAGGGGTGAAAAATTTTGTTAGTATGGGAAAAATATAATAAAAAAAAACACAAATCTAAGCTATAGCCGATTTTTTGTCCTGTTTTTCCTCATTTTAATTTCTTTTTCTCCCCCTTTCTTTGTGTTTTGTAAGTGACATATGTTTGAATATGGTGATTTTGTTTACAAATGTGAGAAAAACATTCACAATGAAAATGTCATTAGTAAATCTTGCGATGGGATTTTGTGTGAGGACAACAAGCATGCACTTAACTACAAAAATTTCTTGAGAGTTTTACAATAATCAGAGCAGATATGCAAAAATTTTCCCTTCAAGTGTGTGCACAGACAATATGCATTTTATATTCAGTATTGATTCTGAAAATCTGGTATTTGTCAACTTGAATCAACCAAACAAAGTTGTGTCATGGTGACAGGAAAATGGTGCTTGTATGAATGAAATAGTGAAGTAATCTTTAATACCAGTTTTCATCTTTTGTATATCTGCATTACCTATTTAGGCCAAATTGCAAATATATTTGAAAATCCCAAAGATGTGTCTGAATTAAATGCGTTCACCTCAATCTAGCCAAGCTTTTTACTATGATGAGAGCATCTAAATACTTACGTAATGTTTCAGCACCACTTGATGCTCGCCGACTTGGCTTTGTACTGGAAGCTGAAATACTTCTATGTACTCCACGATGTGTTGGACTTTGTACAGATGTGTTACCAGCTGCAGCTCCATCATTTCCGGCAATATTACGTAACGACAGGGAAGACCCGGATCGGGAGCCGTCGCTTTCGGGCTAAAATTTCATTTTACATTTGTTAATTATTGAATCACCAAGAATGTCGTATCTAATGATTATTTTAGCAATTTTGAACAACATAAAATTTCTTAATGTGATATGTGTAGGTAAATACAGCTACAACTAAACTAAAATAATATAAAGCAAAATTCACTTACATCAGTGCTTTTTCTTCCTAGAAGCAAATATGTGGCGAAAACATCATCGTAGCGTACTTGTGACAATGAATCTTCAATTTCTTGCCTATTGTAACCCATTGCGACAAGGGCTTCTACGAACGACGAAAAATAGAAGAGAAAAAAATTGCTTTGAGTATTTTAATATACATTTATAGTAGAAAACATATATACATAAAAGCAGTATTACAGATATGTGCACAATCACCGCCCTTTGAGAGCTAGCTGAGATTTAATTTTGATAATTGATTAATGAATGTTTCAATTTCAACGTGAATAAGTAAATAAGATTTCCTATAAACCATTTAAATAAGTACAATAAAATAATATATGAGTAATACATACTTTGTAAAAAGCACAAATTACAAAAAACATTCATAATACAACATTCTTTGTGATACAATTACACTTTTTATATTTTTCAAAACAAAAGAAATGTTTGTCACGTAAGTAAAATGGTCCCCGAATTACGATACTACCGAGTTTCTTATCGCAAGCTAAAAGTTCGTTCTTTTTTCCACGTGCTAATTTCAACCGCCAAAGTATAAAATAGTTATAGATTATAATTCGTAACCTATAACTTCTCTTACTGGTTTTCATATTATAAACAAGTCATACATGCTTTACAACATCGACATTTCGAACTATAATTATAAATTCGAAGTAGAAGAGTTATTACTCGTAGATTTACATGAAAAGATTTCAATATAACCGATAGATTGAAAAAACTTCCATAACTATTATGACTCTTGCTTCTCTTCCTCTCTCGATACGCATAAAAAACCGACACTGAATTGGCTTCGAGGCAAATACCTTGTTAGATGAAAACTCATGAATACAGAGACATAACGGAGTTGAACTACATATAAGAGATGAGCTGGCATCTGTTGAATCAACGAAAGAGACTAGTTTGTAAATTGGTGTAAGATGTACGGACTTGAGGCAATTATATATCGACATAAAAATAATCCAAAGTTTCAAAGTTTAACGTTGCCAAATAAATGTAGTAAAATAAGAATATTAAACAATGTACTGTGTGTATCTACATTCGTTTTATACAAAGTTATAGAATTTTACTGTGACCGTATTGACAGCGCCCTAGATAATTGGATATAACCAACATACATCTGCTAAGAATTTGTGGCGTCGTGTTCGCATGGGGAACAAATTATAATATCCTTAATTTGTAAATATAATACAAATAGAGCTAAGAAACATTTCTCATAAAGAAATAATAATAACATATAATGTGCAAGATACACAAAATGGAGAATAAACACAACATGATAATATTTTACGGGCAATTCAGCACTTTTAAAAATTCCAAAAGACATCCAAATTGCCTGCAACGCAAGGCATTAATTAATAAAAGAAAATGATAAAACAATAAAATCAAATTAAAACTGTAAAATTAGTATTGATCAAGTGAACCCAAATTAGGAAAGCGGACTCATGTCTTCATTGACAAGGTAATAAAAAATGACCAATAGTTCTCACTCTGTGAAAGTAAATCGAACAAAGAAAGGAATTTCTTATGGTAAAAAAGATAAATAATGAACACTTCCTCGCCGCTTTATATTATATTTAAAAAGTTGTAATTGTATCCCAGCATAGAGATCTTATCAATAACATTTTTAAAGACTTCATTAAAAAATTACACAGCATTACTGTTCTTTTTGAGCGGTCTAATTTGACTTTTTACATTAATGTTATGCACATGCATGTGATTATACAATAAAAATGCATAAAATCAATTGTTCCATAAAACAATACAGAAGCAAAAAAATACACATTAATTAAAGTTATCTGTAAGAAGTTAACGCACAACATTTTAGTGAGAAAATGCTTGTATACAGTACCCGTCTTACCTATCCTTTTGGGATCCTGAAGATCGGCTTTCGGTTCTATATATGGTTTTAATTCATCATCCTCAAAACCCATATTCATCCATTTATCACTCATGATAGTCTCAAGACTAGCACGTTTAGCAGGATTTAATACAAGGAATTTACGTAATAAGTTTTCACAGTCAGTTGACATATAGAAAGGGATTCTAAGAAATAATGTTATTTTATATTAGAATTCATTCACGTTCACTGTAACTGCAAAAAAAACGCACCTATATTTGCCTCTGAGTACTCTTTCTCTTAGTTCCCTAAGTGTTGAGCCATCAAACGGTAATGACCCGCTAACAAGTGTATACAGGATAACACCGAGTGACCATACATCTACTTCAGGTCCATCGTATTTTTTACCCTGAAACAGTTCCGGGGCCGCATACGGTGGACTACCACAGAATGTGTCTAACTTAGATCCTGGAGTAAATTCATTTGAAAAGCCAAAATCGGCTATTTTAATATTCAATTCACTGTCTAATAGAAGATTTTCTGCTTTTAAGTCCCTGCAAATAGAAAATTTGTTCATATTATAATATAAATAATTTAATTCTCAGTACAATTATCATAAATACTTTATCAAATCTTATATCGTAAGAGTATGGTACTTTCTTCCTAAGAACTGAAAGCTGACTAATTTTAGAGTCTGTTGAAAATTTTCCATTTAATCATGTTTACGAAAGTATTTTTTATGTTCTAGTTGCCCACCAATTTTTTACGAATGTTTTTGATAAATAAAGGTCACTGGACTAAAATTAATAAATAACAAGCGCAGAATGAGATATTTTTGATGATGACATCTTCATTTTAGGAAAAGACATGAATTGATCACTTTTAAATAATTACTACTGCAGTTTTATTTATCTCCCAGTTGAAAACTGTATCAACTTTTATCACAGAAGAAGTATGAATACTTACGAGGCACCTAAAAAGGAAACGATTTATCTAACTTGGGTTACACGCCTAATATTAACCTAATGTTAAAAATATTAACTGACTAATCTAACAGTAGTAGCTCGTTTTTTTTTCATCTAATCCGGATCATTGAAAATTCTAAATTGAATTGACCCCTTGAACTGCGTCGTATAAGCAGTTGGTAATTTCAGAGGCTGAAAAATTCATCAAATTGCCATGATTTTGAACCATAGAAAAAGTCAAAATAGAACCTAGAAAATATCGAGTTCACGTTTGAAAGTTTTGAATTAATTGAACCTCATGGGAATCTGATGAATTTCTTTTAGATTTGAAAATCGACGGCTGTTTGCCGACTTAATTCAAAATTTTCAATAATCTGGATCAGATGAAAAAAAACACAGCTAGTGAAATAATCTAAGTCAGAGTAAGTAGCGAAATTTATTAAGATTTATGCGATTTTTTGATACTTTATACGAAAGCAGTTTGCCTTCAGTTGCAAATGCCGATGAGAAAAGATCTATGCCATGAAAAAACGATGTGTCGTCAGATATAATATTAAGGGTGTCACGAATGAAATGAGAATTCAAATTTTACGGTGTATTTAAAAATACTCAACTTGTTTTCAAAATACTTAGGGTGGGCTATACTCTACAACTCGAACTACAAAATAGCATAAAAACCGCCGCCTGCAACCATCCAACGCAGCATTGTTCAAAGCTTCGTCACCTCTTGGTGAATTTCTTTAAGCTTTTTTGGAATTCTAAACTTTAACTGCCTGCTCGTTTTTGCCTTCCAACCATCATTATATATGGTACACGAAACTATAGACTAAAAATTTTCAATTGGACAGGATTTTGAAACTCTTGGAGGGTACATTTCCTTAGAAATAAGTTTGATGTGATTTTATTCTTAGAACTTGATTGTATTTTTTGTGTAATGGCTGGAAGCAAGATCTGAACAGAATGCGTAATTACTTCTTTAATGGTTTAGATCGATCAATTGCCTCAATTTAAGTAAACACTTCCCAACATAAGTGCCAGAATTTACCGCCTCAGCTTGAAAATCCAAAATTGTTGGCTTTGTTATTCTTTTGGATGATAGTGCAATATTTTTTCTGGAAGTTTAATCTTTGTCTTTAATCGAACATCAGCAGGAGCATTGACTTTATTGTTGGTAAAAAAATCGAGTTTGCAAGCAAATATGAAATACTTTTCATCATTCATTTTTAATGGTAAAATTATATTTTATTACAGCCTTCTACACTGCACAGGGTTAATTCCTTTCAGTTTGTCAGTATAGGTAGCATATTTTCGACAGTCTATTTTTTTAATTTCATCAAATTGTCTCCGTCGACACATAAAATTATTCAGTCAATTTTCGACTGGGAGCTCCTGTTTTTGCACATTATTTTCAGTTTTAACATCATTTAAACACAATTTATTTGGACCATGGACTAGTGATTAACTGCACTTCAATCTCACATACTTTTAGATTCCTATAAATTGTTAGTGACTGCATTTCCTAGTTCCTAGATAAAAGTTGCACATTTTTTTAATTTTGATTCGTATCTGTGGTGAGGTTTTCTAATTCTCACGTGAATATTTTCGTAATTCGTTACGTAAAATTCAATAAAATTATTACAACACAAACTGATATAAAAGATTTTTCAATAAGATCGATAGGACTTTCGATTGGAAATGAAAAGGAAAATACAAAAGATAATCTGGTGGTCATTGTTTTGTTTTCAAGCTTCCACCACGACTGTTCAATAGGGTGCGCAAGCTTTTCTGGCCTTTGGGCCAAACGGGCTTTTATAATGCCTCTAGTAAAATCAATATGTTACCGCAAGGTTTGATGGAAAGGGAACTTGTCTCTTGTTTATATAACTTTAACATTTTTGTAGTAAAATTTTAAAGAGATCTTACACTGTGGCTGTATTTCACCAATAACACGAATGATAGTTGCTTTGAGATTGTCAACAGTGTGTGGTTTGTCGGAAAAAATTAGAGAAAAATAAAAGTCGAATACTAATGCTAACCACTAACGTTCATATCAACATCTACTTTGTTTTGAAAGTAATAAGAACCAATGATTCCCAATTCCAATTCAAACATCACATAAAAAAGTAACATTTTGTGGGTACAATATGGTCAATGGTATTAACTGCGAATCCGCATCTACCTATATTTGGCAATTTTTCTTACTGGCAAATAGAACGAAATGCATAAAACGTTGTTCCAATTGAACTAGAATTTTTATAATTATAATAGTCAGACTTTTATCTAAAGCGCCAACTATAATGTGAAGAGCCAGGCATAGGCAAAAAAACCGATTGAATATTCGTGACGTTCAAAGTAAAAAATTTCTTTGTTTCCAGTGCTGAATGTTCGTGATGTTTTTGACTTTAGGCAGTCATATGCAAGCTGTGCTCTTTTAAAGACCAACTATATCCTTAATACGTACTAAAGAGTGTTTATATTTTAAGCAATTCATAAAGTATTACCAAAAAAAAGATATATATTAAAGAGAATTACCTATGAATAATTCTTTTCTGATGGCAGTATTGTACAGCCGATACAATTTGTCTAAACTTAACGCGTGCCTCTTTCTCCTTCATTCGACCATGAAGTACTAAGTAATCAAAAACTTCACCGCCCGAAGCATATTCCATTACCAAATATAATGTCTTTTCTGTTTCTATAACTTGGAATAATTTGACGATGTTCGGATGATCAAGCATTTTCATAATTCTAACCTAAAAATAGAAAACGAGATAAATTAATTTAAGTACGAAGAATAGGACAATCGCTAAAATTCCTTACCTCTCTAAACAGCTTTTGTAGCGACCCAGGATTTAACTGAGTTTTGTCTATGATCTTGATGGCTACTTCTTTCCCAGTCGGCAAATGCTTTGCTAATTTCACTTTAGCAAAATTTCCCTTTCCAATGGTTTTAATTAATTTATATTTTCCGATGTGTTCTTCTGCAGGCCGCCAGCGCATCGGAACACCACCTCGAATTTGCATATTTGGTGATCCCTAGAAAAATATAAAAAATATGTATACATTAATGAACATAGACTATTACTACTTTCTTTAAAAAGTTTGCCTACAGTATTGCCCAAAAAATTCCAATGTAAATTACTTCAATTAATCTTCTGGAAAGAAATCGATACTTTCACCACGTATACCGTAATCTGGATGGGATGGATAGACGCCGACCGTGTGTATCTATTTACAAATTACTCATCATCATTCTCAGAAAATTTAAAACCAAATTTGCAGTAAACAAGGAAATTCGCAGTTTTCATAAACCTGGCATTCATCGAAATCAACTGAATAATTCAAACCCAGTGACCTCATACTATCAGTGAGTGCATGTGGTTTGCGGTTGACACATCAAGGTGTATAATGACTCACACCGCAAATCAAAGGTCGACAGTTTTTTAACATCTTATACTAATACAGGGTAATGCAACTATAATTACAAAAGAACATTAAACATATTTGACCTTATTGTCTGCTGCATGTGCGCGCAACCTGTCCAAAATTTAATTCGTGTACTATTTTTATCACAAAGTCTTTTTATATATCTGAAGCTTTCCGTAGACTTAGGATATTGCTAATTTTAGCCTTCCATTAGATAAACAAATCGATAATATCTTCTCACTGACATATTTACACAGCAGCCAAGTATAATTTTCGGGATAAATTTGCTAAATAAAATCAGGTGATTATTGATAGGAAGTTTGCTCGAGAATGATGAATTTTAAATGCTTTGTGTATTCAATGCTTAGCGTGATTAGATTTGGGAATTTCCTATATTTATACATACTAGGGCCGCCCGGTGGTCGAAATTCGACCATAAAAAATTGAACTTTATTTGAACAGAAAATAATTGAATTTTTATTCATTAAAGGTTATAAAATTGTAAATACATTAATAGGCATGTCGAACTGTCGACTATATGCAAAACATTAAAAGTTTCTTTTCTTTTTATTAAATTAAAATCAAAATGCATTTGACAATTTTTTCTGGATTGAAAATTCGATTGAATGTTTTTAAGTTATAGCTAAAACACCACGACTATAACGATGATAGTCTTAATGTACGACTAATGTTGCTTCATCAAGATCAATTTTAATATGGACCTCAACCATTATTTCCAAAAGGAATTCGAAATCAAGCCGATGTGCATAAGATCGGAAGAGCTTGTTTGAACTGTTCCACTGTTGCGCGAGTTTCTTTAAACGAACCCAGTAGTTTCTT